>JBBYHQ010255101.1:0-22699 GCA_038382645.1 Spergularia azorica
ACATGACTCGACAATACGAATGGAATATTTAAGTTTTGTATCGAAAATATTATGCATCATATGTATTACAATTTGGTTGGTGTTTTCATTGTTCGCCTTTGTGATTTTATTATTTTGATTAATACAAATAAATGGCGTTGGTTATCGATGTTTGCCATGACGGATTGTAAGGAACGGCTACAGGAGTACCCCTTTTGCCATGACGCTGTCAATTAGGTATGATATTGATGGCCACGGAAATAAATGTCTCGGCCACGAATGCCATCTTGTGGCTAGTTGAAATGTTGGCCACAGGAGTATGTTCTTGCCACGACTAATAACGTGGCCAACATTCGTAGCAAGAAATCGAATTTTGGCCATGTTTTGGATTTTCCCGTGGCCAATTCTTTGCTACGGCTGCTTGGGCCACGAAAGCAATTCCCGTGGCCAAACACCTTAGCCACGGGAATTCAACACTTTATTCGTGGCGCAAGTGCTCATTTGTTGTAGTGAAGAGGTAGATTTCTTTGAGTGCAATATACCAAGCATATGCAAGTATATATGTTGGATACATAGAAATACTGACTCTCTTTGGATTAAAGGAATACATAGTATAATATCTACATTTAAGGAGTACAATGGGTTTGTATAACCCACCTGAAAATTCCAGTTGGTATTGTAAAAGAACTATAAGGTTATTGATGAAAAAGTAGGGGTTATAATTATATAACACCCCAAGATTATGGAAATTGGTTTATCCTCGAAAATTTATTCTATTATGATATTTCATAATAGATTTCTACATCATACTGTTAAAAAGACCTTCACCTTTAAATCCCACAAGAGGATGTACGAGGTTAAGGGGTAACGTCCCAACTTATTAGGACATGTTGTAACGTAAGATGGGTGATGGGTTAGGATTTCGAGTGCTATTTTATACAATTTACATAAATATTAGGAGAATATTGCATTGATTATGTCCACATTTCATATATTGAGATTTTGTAATGTTTTGATAGACAATGAGGCCATTGGAATAAGTTTTGAGCTGATTTGCGTAAGGGTTGACTTTGATGGCTCAAATCTGTCAAACTACTTGTAATTTTATAGTAAAACCACTTGGAGATGAAACATCATGATCTTAGCTTTACAGGAAGTAATTATAACTCTTATTTGGCCAAGTAACGAGGGAAATACGACGGTCTGAAAACCGCTTGACGACCCTGTTTATCACGCCCGCGGTACATACACAGGGACGCTGGCTGCGCTTTGTCGTGCCCGCGGCTGTAAGCATCCGGGTTTTCCAAAACCGATTTTTTTTTTCCTAATTTCTATTTTCAATTCTTATTCATGTAAATATTAAACTCAAGACTCTTGTAATAGTATCTAAGTGTTTCCAATGAAGCTGGAGAAATCATAGACTATTTTAGAGAGAGGGGCTCTCCCTACTCTCGAGAAATTTACTCGCCAAACTTTCCCATTTTTTCCCCTTCTTCTCTGATCCTCCTCCTTATTTCAATCATCTATTAGTCTGTAATTAGCTCCTCCCTTAGCTTGCTTAACTACCCCCATTTCGATTTCCTTCTCCTTTCTCTGATTAGGGTTCCATGCATGTTTATCTGCTCATGGTCAATTTTTCACTCCATCTTGTGGCGGTGATGTTTGCTAAGTTATGCATGTTTGGCAGTGATGTTTCCTTAGGTTGGGTTTCCTCTATATCGGTCGAATCAGGGGTTCAGAAATTCGTTAGCAGTGGTGGTAAGTGCTCGGGCTTGCTCCTTCGATCTTACTTTTTCTTATGCATCACAGTTTGTTATACAGTGTAGCATGGACTTGGCTTTTTATCCTTGCATCTGGATCTTTCCCCAATTTTTATCGGATCTCCCGGGTATGAAAATACTCAGGTAGATCCTATCACTCTTCTTCCTTTGTTTTGAATTGTTTTCTGCATCACAACTCCGCTGTGTGGCATTGTTTTGAAAGTTTTGTGGATTCGTATTGGGTTAGGTTACTCCGCTCATTATACGAGGTAACAACTTTTATGGTTTGTTGGGATACACTTTTAGGAGGGAAAGGGAGGGGAGGGGGAGAGAGGGGAGGGGAAGGAAAGGGAAGGAAGGGGGATGTGAGTCAATTCCCGTTGTTTGTTTAAGGAAAGAAATAGAGAGAAAGGAAAGGAAAGTACTCAAATAAATTGTAAGGATTATAAACAAATTAAATCCCTCTCCTTCATTTTCTCTCTCCTCTCCCCTTCCCCCTCCCCCGCGCCGCCCAAGGCCACCGCCTTTATGCACCTCCGACCACCGTAGACAGCACCGAAACCACCGTCCGCCCTTCATCCACCGCGAATTGCCTTCTTTTTCTTCCTCTTCTCTCTCGTTTTTTTCAAACCCGGCCACAACTCATACCCTTCCCTCTCCCCCAGCCTCGCCTCAACCTCGCCTTGGGCCGGGGTTGACGGAGCAGGCCATTTTGGCCGGAAATTTTTTTTTTATTTATAATTTTGAAAACCTAGATCTAAAATTAGGTGGTGTTATGTAGTTGTTGGTGTTTGTGGTTAAGGGGGAAATTGTCGCCGGATGATGGCGGTTGTAATGGTGGTGATTTCGCCTGAAATGGTGG
Organism: Spergularia azorica; assembly: GCA_038382645.1. Classification (NCBI taxonomy): domain Eukaryota; kingdom Viridiplantae; phylum Streptophyta; class Magnoliopsida; order Caryophyllales; family Caryophyllaceae; genus Spergularia; species Spergularia azorica. The sequence goes on from JBBYHQ010255101.1 coordinate 2,602, forward strand.
TGGTTGGTGTGGGCTGGCGGCGGGCCGTGGGTGGCGGAAGTGGTGGTGGGGAAGGGGGAGGAGAGAGAAAATGAAGGGAGTTAATTTAGTTGTTATTTTACAAATATCTAGGGGTAATTTAATAAATTAACATAACAAAGGTACATTCTCCTTCCAAATCTCTCCAACTTTTGAGAGATGAAAATTAGAGAAAATGGTGGAAAACTCATCCTCCCAAATCCCTCCATTTCTCTTCCGTCCCCTTACAAATATGTATCCAAATAAAAGATTCAATCCCCCTCCCTCCCCCTCCCCTCCCTTTCCCTCCATTTCCCTCTATCTAAACAGACCGTTATTGTTCATAATTACTTGTTTTGTTTTTTCCTTTCTTGTCCTTTTGTCTCTTACTCATGTGTTTGATTGAAGCGTTGGTGGATGGTGATGTTGGTGTTGGTGTTTTGGGCCCGGGTGCACTATTTAAGCCTTGCATGTGAAGGAAAGGTTTGGTCCTTTGGCTGATCCTTCTTGTTGGCTAGCGGTCATGGAAGCGATATCCTGTGGTGTTCCTTTTTTATTCTGTGTCGACTGCCGTAGGTAACTTCGTTCGGTGTTTTGATTTTATATTGGTGTTGTTGCATCTTGTTTGTTGTACCATTGCTTCCTTTGTACTTGGGCCAGTCTTCTTTTTGGTGTCTTGGGTTACATGTTTTTGGGTTGTGTAGATCCTTGTAGTACCATGACATTATGGAAGGCGTGATTCAACTTTATATCTTGGGTTTGTTTTTTGCGGGCCGTGGTTGTAACAACCCGTATATTTTGGGAATTAATTTAGGTCGGGTGTTAGCTATCTTGCGTAGAGCTGAATTAGGTTTTGACTGTTCCCACCGCGACCCATTATTTGCTTGTGTGCGTCTTTCCTACGAAACTTTCTTATTATAATTACTTTGGGTTTATTTTCAAAAATTATTAATATGGTCATGATATTTTAAAAGCGATTTTATTTTGGTTTATACAAATTAAGGGTCTGCTCGGTAATGTTTTTTGTTTTTCAAAAACTAAAAACTGGTTTTGATTTTTTAATTTTCAAATTTTAAAAACAGATTTTAACTCACTCCTTGGTGATATCGAAGGGTGGATATGATCCAACTATACATAGAATAATTGAATGAGATAGAGAATTTCACAACAGAACTTTGTTTTTGGAAACGACTTATATTGGTTTGAGAAAACAAGCAGTTTTTTTCATGAAATATAAGGGACTTTGTTTTTGTCAATAGATTTTACCGAACACGTTTTCTTTTTTTTTTTTTTACTTAAAAAAAAAAAACAGAAACCACAATGATGCCGAACGACACTTAAGGGTTTGTTCGGTATCATTTTTTGTTTTTTTTTGTTTTTTTGTTTTTTGTTTTCTAAAAACAGAAAACTGATTTTGTTTTGTTTTTAAAAATTCTAAAAACGGATTGATAAACCAACATTCAACTCATTGTATTAAAGGAAAAATAATGACCAATATTAAAAATATATTACTATAATAATAGATATATCTCAGCCTCTCCCTCCTTATCACTCATCAATTTAATTCATCATCTTACGACATATTTGGTGCTCCTCCAAACCATATTAGAAGTTTCAATTCACCAGTCACCACCATTAATAGCCTCACCCAGCTCAACTGTGATCCCTCCTCAGCACCACCATCCATCCATCCATCCTTGCCACCATAAATCCACTACTTTTAACAATTCCCCATCCTCATACCGATAGTCTCACCCTTTTCCGATCAAGTGGCCCGAATTCGGAGATGACCGGCATTAGAGGAAAGAAGCAAAGCAGAGGACCGAGGTTCTTGGTCGGACATATCGGATTTCTTCTAGATCATGTCGTTGACCATAGAAACCGCGGTCGGAGTAGTTGGCAGGGACACGGCACGGCGGCGGTGAGGCGGTGACCAGAGGTAGATGTAATTGTCAATTATGGTCACGCAAGCTGCTGACGGTTGCTGCATGGTATTGAGGATGCGTTGATATTACATATGGGAATGGTAACTGGTGAGGAATTGTAAAATTAAAATCTGTTTTTGGAAATCATAAAAAGTGGTTTGAGAAATCGGGAAAATTAATCATGGATTAGAGCTGACTTTGTTTTTGGCAACCAATCTCACCGAACAGATTGTGTTTTATTTTTGCCAAAAAAAAACCTAAAAACCACAACTACATGGAACGGCACCTAAGTAATTAATAAAGCAAATTTAAACCAAACTCTTTTTATTGTGAAATGACACATTTGCCCTTGGTTATTTCTAAACAAATTAAAAACAAAACCCTCTTAATTAGCTCATAAACCTAAAACTCTAAAACCCCCTTAATGAGTCATCTGATCATCACCATCATCGTGGTCTAGAGGTGACAATTGGGTGGGTCGAGTCGGGTTCGGGTCGGATTGTTTCGGGTTCGGTTCATAATCGATTCGGGTTGATTCGGGTCATGTAAGCTTTCAGGTCGGATCGGGTTGGGTCGGGTCATGCAGGATTGAAACTGATATCGGAACTCGGGTCACATAGGGTCAGGTTAAATCGGGTGTTGGGTGACCATGGGTTGGGTAATTTCAGTTGAGGGATCTTATCGGGTCAATGTATACAATATAATTTATTTTGGTTCATATAATAGAGTTCACCTTTTAACTTTTTGGATCCAAAATGAAGCACTTAATATCTATATGAAATTATTTGTTTTCCCTCCCTGATTAAAACTATCATGCGATATCCCTCCAAGATAAAAATTTCATAATTTTTTCAATTCCCTCCTTGACACATTTGCAGAGTCATTTGCCAAACTCTAAACAATAGAATTGTCAATACACTCATCATATGATTAATTTGTATTTGTGATTTTTGAACATAGTGTCAATAAAACTTTAGATATACCGGTGTAATCGATGATCGTGTTCTAATCAATGCGGGTAATATTCGAGTCGGGTTTTAATCAGATCGTGTGTTGTCGGGTTCGGGCTATATCGGTTACGGGTATAGTCGGGTATCGGGTTATGACGGATAAGAACGGGTCGGTTACGGGTTACATCGTTTTGTCATATAAGCGGGTGTCGGGCGGGTCGGGTATCGGATGGGTCGGGTCGGTTTTCTCGGGTCGGGTCGGGTTTTGCCACCTCTATCGTGGTCTACTGGTCTTCGCCATTCGTCGCTGTTATCCTTCAAATGCTTACCGTCATTGATTTCTTGCTCCGTTTTGGATGAAACCAGTACCGTTAATCATCATTTTTTCTCCTCTACATAACAGTGTGAATTTCTACTAATTTCATTAAAGCTTTGCCGGTATTGATGTTTCATATTATACGTTTACTACTATTGGATTTAAGAATTTCTCTACTTTAATAATTGTAGGATTGTTTCACATTATTTTCACAAGTTTATGAGTCAGTTTTTCGAGTTTTGAATTGAGTAATATGGCTGGGTGTTGTTTGGTAGTTATACATGTACATATGGGTTATTTTGCATGATATCATATGGTGGTACTGGTATTGTCGTTGGTAGTTCTACATGTACATATGGGTTATTTTGCATGATATCTGAAGAAAGCTTCAAAAAGAAGTTTCCTTCCTAAAGAAATTACAGAAATGTAATAAGAACATTTGAGAAGGAAACTTGTAAAAGGATTATTTTTCATTGATTATTGCAAAATGGTTTACAATCAATATTAATATTACATCAATTAGAAGTTGTTATAAGTAACCAACTTGCATCAGTTTGTTACCAATCTCCCGCCATTTGTAATAGAATTCTGTAACAAAGCAGGGAAGATGATCACCTGTGGCGCTCTTGATGTGCTCCTCTTTTCTTGTTGTGCACCTCCTCTCTTCACACCCCCCTCAAGTTGGAATGGGTGGAATATTGACCATTCCCAACTTGAATGTGAAAGTCTTATGCTGATTCTCTGTGAGACCTTTGGTCATCAAATCAACAAGTTGTAAGGCTGATGGAACATGTTGCGTCTCAATGAAGCCTTCAAATACTTTGTCCCTTACATAGTGGCAGTCAATACGAAGGTGTTTTGTCCTTTCGTGGAACACCGGTTTTGCAGCAATCTGTTGTGCTGCCATGTTGTCGCAATTGAGAGTGACTGGATAAGAAATAACAACTTGCAGATCAAATAGCAAGGCAGTAAGCCACTCTAACTCACTTGTGGTGGCTGACATAGCTCGGTATTCACTTTCAGCTGAAGACTTAGACACTGTCTTCTGCTTATTGGTTTTCCATGAAACTAAGGATTGACCAAGAAATACACAATACCCAGTGAGAGACTTCCCACTGTAGGGACAGTTTCCCCAATCAGCATCAGTAAACCCTTGAACATTCAAGCTTGAATTCCTAGGATATAGGATGCCTAAATCATTAGTGCCCTTCAAATATCTCAGAACATGTTTTGCAGCCTGCAGGCGAGGATGCCTATGTAGACTGAGAAATTGGCTGAGCTGCTGTACAATGTAGCTGATATCCGGCCTAGTTAGATTGAGATATAGATTTTTACCAATAATTCTTCTGTACTACTCAGGATCTGGAAGAGCATCTCTCTGATCTGGAGAAAGCTTGCAGCTACATGGAAAAGGAAAAGGAGAAGAGTTGCAGTCTTTCATACCAGCTTCAAGGAGTAAATCTTTGACATATTTCCTTTGATTTAAGAGAACCCTTTTGTCTGTCTGAGAGACCTCTAGACCAAGAAAATATCTCATAGAACCCAGATCCTTGATAGTGAATGCCTGATCTAAAGACTGCTTCAGAGTTTGTATGTACAGGGCATCATTGCCAGTTATCAGGAGATCATCAATATACACCAATACCACAGTGAACAAATCTCCATCAGCTCTTGTAAAAAGAGAATAATCTTGTCTTGACTGAGTAAAATGTAGCTTGTTGATCAAGAATTGACTGAGCTCGTTATTCAATTGCCTGCTTGCTTGCTTTAGGCCATACAAACTCTTGGTGAGTTTACATACTTGGCCAGGCTTGGCTAGCTGGTAGCCTTCAAGAGGTGTCATATATAAATCTTCCTCAATATATCCATGTAAGAAAGCATTGTTAATGCCCATTTGGTGCAAGGGCCAGCCTTTGGAAGCAGCTACTGCCAATACAACTTGGACAGTAGCAAATTTGGCTATAGGGGAGAAAGTGTGTTTATAATCCTTGCTATGAATTTGCTTATAACCCTTAGCCACCAACCTTGCTTTAAACCTTTCCACAGAACCATCAGGCCTGTGTTTGAGCTTGTAAACCCATTTGGATCTTATGGGTTTAATTCCTGGAGGTTTATCAGTCAAAATCCAAGTCTTATTTAACTCCAGTGCTGACAACTCTTTATTCATGGCATCCAACCATCTGTCATCTTGTATGGCCTGTTTGTAGCTAGTTGGCTCATTTTCTGACATGACATTAGCCAATGAAGCAATATGCTCATGGGAATAAGGTGAGAAATCTTTGAGACAGACTGCAGGAAAGGCATCAGAAACAGATGTTTCAGAAACTTCTCTGGTTGGTATAGAAGTTACCTGAAAATCCTGAAACTTGGCTGGTATTCTGGTGGGTCTGTAGGACTGCCTTACTACAGGTTGAGGATTATTATGCTGATTAGAGATTTGTTCAGAAGATGTTGGACTAGAAGGAGTGTTGCCTGCTCCAGACATTTCTAGATTATCAGGTATATCATTTATATGTGAAGACAGCTCTTCCAAGTGATGCTGATTATCATTCTCCTGTTGAATCAGAACATCTTCTTCAATAGGGGTAGCTGGATATGTAGGAAAGATCTGCTGTTGTGGTTGAATGTCATTTGCTTTGATTTCAATTGTTCTGAATGGAAAAAATTTCTCTTGAAAAATAACATCCCTGCTGTGCAGCACTTTGTGATTATCCAGATCATAAAACTTATAACCCTTTTGTCCAAAGGGGTAGCCAATGAGAATACACCTTCTGGATTTAGGAGCAAATTTGTCTTTGTTTTTCTGGTTGATCAGGGCTTAGCATAGGCAACCAATTGTTCGAAGATAATCATATCTAGGAGCAGTTTTTGTCAGGATCTGATAAGGTGTCTGCCATTTCAATACTTTGGCTGGCATGAGATTAATCAAGTGAGAAGCAGTGAGAATACACTCTCCCTAAAATTTAGCAGGTAAATTAGCATGCAGCCTGATAGCTCTTGTAGTTTCAACCAAGTGTCGATATTTCCTCTCTACTCTGCCATTTTGCTGGGGAACACCAGGGATACTTTTCTGATGCAGGATGCCTTTAATTGCAAAGAGTTTGGTACAAGTTTGCTGGATGATTTCAGTGCCATTATTTGACCTTATAAATTTGACAGTAGTGTTGAAATGGTTCTCCACAAATGCGAAAAAAGCTTCAACAGTAGCAGGGACTTGCAATTTGTCAGACATTAATTGAGTCCATACAACTCTACTATGACCATCAAGTATAGTCAGAAAATATCTGGCACCGGATATATTAGCAACTCGATATGAACCCCACAAATCTATATGCACAAGTTTAAATAAGCAGCTGGCAATAGAATTACTATTCTGAAAGGGTAACTTGTGCTGTTTTGCAAAAACATAAGCTGCACAGAAGAAATCAGCATTTTTATTGATGGAAAATTCAGGTACATGAATCATCTTTGATAAAGATGAATGTCCTAGTCTTGAATGCAATAGAAGCAATTCAGACTTATCTTGCTGATTACATTTTGCTGTTGCAACAATAGGAGCTAAACAGGACGTAGAAGCATTGATTACAAGATCATCTTTGCTTCTAAACTTATTCAATGGACATTGATACTGAAATCTATAGAGATTGCACTTCTTCTCTCCTTGCAGCAAAACTTGGCTAGATTTCGGGTCCTGAAATTTACATCCAGCATTATCAAATTGAACAATACTCCCAAGTTGTTCAATTAATCTTCCAACTGACAATAGGCTATGAGAGAATCCAGGAACATAGAACACTTCAGAAAGTGTTATTTGATCATTAAGACATATCTTGCCCACATGAGTCACTAATATAACCTTACCATCTGGTAAACCAACTGATATAGATCGATTTAATGTCATCAAATTTGAGAAAAACTCAATGTGAGGACACATGTGATCAGATGCTCCAGTATCTATGATCTAATTAATACAAGTAGTAGCATTGTTGGAAAAAGAAGAATTTACAGATAAGATATTACCTGCAAAATAACCATGTGTGCCATACTCCCAGATTCAGGAGCAGGGCTAGATGAAGATGGCTGATTCTTCTGATAAGAATTCAGGTACTGATGGCCATGAGAATTCAGGTTGGCTGGAACATGGTTGGTAGCATCAAAATCCAGGGGAGTAGAGTATGCATCATTGTCAGCATTCAAAATATTAGGTGCAGAGTTCTGCTTTCTCTGATTCTGCAACTCTGTATACCATTCAGGAAGTTGTTTCAGCCTTTTGAAGCATTGCTCATAAGTATGACCTTTCTTGTTGCACCAGGTACATGTACTTTCCTTCTTGACCTTTTTCAACTCTCTGTAATCAGGTGGAGCAGATGGAGCAGATGTCTGTTTATTGACAGTGGCCTGAGGATATGTAGCAGGTTTGGGAGGTCTGGGAGAAGTCCTGTTTGCAACAAATGCATTGGTTTCCTGGCTAGCAGTCTGGGTTAAAGACATGGTTCTTTGTCTTTCTACCCTGAGAAGGTGACTAAAAACCAGGTTTAATGGTGGTAAGGGGTCTGTTGTGAGAATGGCAGTTCTGAGAGTGTCATAGGAATCATCCAATCCAAACAAAAATTTGACAATCTTTCAGCATCTACCATCCTTTTGAGAACCAAACAAGAACAGCTAGACATAGCACCACAACTACAGGTTGGGACCTCATCCAGAGCAGACACATCCTCACACAATTGTTTGAATTTGCCATAGTATTCAGCCAATGTCCTATTCTCTTGTTTGAGATCATGCAGCTCAGATTCTAACTCATACAACAGCAGATTGTCAGACTGACCATATCTCTCCTTTAATTCATCCCAAAGTTCTTTTGAGGACTGTGCATATTGTAGTGTAGCAGAGATAACATGAATTATGGCATTCAGAATCCAACACTTAATCCTATGATCAACAAATATCCACTTTTGATACTCAGCATCAGACATTGCAAGTTTAGGTAGTGATCCATTAGCAAATCCTAGTTTGTTTTTAGCAATCAGGGACATTGTAACAGTTTTGGACCAATACAAGTAGTCTCCAGTACCAGAAAAGGAGAAGTAGTTAATGGAAGTGAAGGTTTTATATCACCTGAGTGCATATAGTAGGGGTTGTTATAGTAATTCAAGGTTTGAGATCCAGCAGTGCTTGTAGCATCATCAGCCATTGTTGCGTGTTGAAGAAGCTCAAGAAACTTGAAGAAATAAACTCCAAAGATACACTGACTCCTCGACTTCGATCTAATCAAGCTTTAGAGCCACAGAATGAACTGATATCACAGTTTCTGAAGAAATAAACTTCAGCAAACTTGAAAATCACCAGTAAAGTAGCGTATGCTACAAGATTGATAGATGAACAATCCAAACTGATCAAAAAAATGATCAAAATAAGCAGTAGTAGCTGAATTGGCTAAAAAATTAGCTGATTCAACCAAATAAGACTGCGTAAGAATCAGAATAACACCGCGAAGAAGATCGCAGCAAAATATCTGAGAAATTGGCTGATTACAGCAAATCAGCGAAATCTCATAGGTAAAATTCCTTCGAATTACTCTAAATTCGAAGAAAATAGGTGAGATATAACAGATTATGACTGTTATTTGCGAAAATCAGAGAAAGATTGATAAGAAATGTGCGGAATTTACGTGGAATAAGATCGAACTAAGCTGATACCATGAAGAAAGCTTCAAAGAGAAGCTTCCTTCCTAAAGAAGTTACAGAAATGTAATAAGAACATTTGAGAAGAAGAAACTCGTAAAAAGGATTATTTTTCATTGATTATTGAAAAATGGTTTACAATCAGTATTTATATTACATCAATTAGAAGTTGTTACAAGTAACCAACTTACATCAGTTTGTTATAAGCAGGGAAGATGATCACCTGTGGCGCTCATGTTGTGCTCCTCTTTTCTTGCTGTGCACCTCCTCTCTTCAATATCATATGGTGGTACTCGGACTGTCGGAGTAGCTATTGGTATTAGTCGGTAATGTTGTTGTAGTTCATGAACTGTTTGTTGTGGTCTATCTTGTGCGAATGGTTTGGGTCAATGAATAGGTAATAATGTTTAAAGTTTGTGGGTTAAGGTTTGACCATTTATTCCGGTGGGATTAGTCTTGTCTAATCTAATATCTAATACTATATATTAAAACCTGAAACCAAGTTTTTCCTAGAACAACACTTGGCATTTATTAATTGGATAGAACATAAAAATGGCATTAAATATAATTATCGGTTAAGATATGGTAATAAATTATCATATAGTAGTATAATATAGCTAATTTATGGAAAATAATTATTATGGTAATTTATTTGAACAAAGATAAGCCGTAGTATAGTATAACTAATTTATGGAATATAATCATTATGGTAATTTATTAGATTATTAAAGATAAGCCAACATTTTTCTTATAGAGTGAGTATAAACAATATAAATATATAGACCGGGCGTGTCACAGGCATGCAAACTAGTATATATGTAATCTTGAACCCGCTCAATTCCCACGCTGACATGTGGCATATAATAATATTATTATATTATAAATAAAGTCCAAAATAGGATATGGTAAGTAGATACTATATGGTGATATTATTTTAATAAAATAACATTATTATTTGATTTATGGAAAATAAGTATGTAATATAGTAATTACTTGATTTATGGCAATTTAATTGAATATCGCACGGGTGTTTCAAAATGGGACTTTGGCTTTTGAAAGGTGGCTTTTCTCTAACTACATTACAAATATCACACGTCGAAATTGGGTTTTAGGTTGAAAGATGATTTTCCATGTAATAACATTACGAATATCCCAGGGGTGTTTGAAATGAGATTGTAAATTTTGAAAGGTAACTTTCCATCTAATTACTTTACAAATATCACACGGGTGTTCGAAGCGGGATTTTAGGTTTTAAAATGTGACTTTCCATCTAATTACATTAAAAATATCCCAAGGGTGTTCGAAACATGATTTTAGGTTTTTAAAGGTGACTTTCCATCTAATTACATTACAAATATCTCACGGGTGTTCGAAACATGACTTTAGGTTTTTAAAGGTGACTTTCCATCAAATTCATTACAAATATCCCACAGGTGTATGAAATGAGATTTTAAGTTTTAGATAAAAATTTCTTACATAATTTTAACATTTAAACATAAACAGCCTCGGCGTTGCACGGGCCATCAAACTAGTTTATTCTAATTTAGGGTTAAGGGTGTTACGTAACTAGTTACATGTTAGTTTGTAAAGTTATTATTATGGTACTATTTTAGTAAGGTATTTCGTGGCTCGGTTTACTTATTTAAATATTGTTTGGCGTTGTTTAGGTCGTGGGTTTACTCAACTAACCAGATTCATTTTTCTTCCCCAATTTAACAAACCATCAGCCCATTTCTTCCCTAATGTGAAACCTTGGTTTGATTTCATTTAATTCATATCAAATCATACAAAAAAAAAATCAACGTTTTGAATGTAATTAACTTGTACACAATTTTTATGAGAAAAGACAATTTGGGGGAAAGTTTAGGACAATTTTCTGGGTTTAATTTTGGACGATTTTCAAGTTATATATGTCGTTGAATTTACTGCTAGAATTTGAGGAAATATAAGATATCAAAAAAATTGGGGGAAACTTTAGGACGATTTTTTTGGGTTTATGAGGCGAAATTTATGGACGAATTCTGGGATTATTGGGGAAGTTTTTGGATGCATTTTGACTTTATTGGGGAACACGATTGAGCGAATAGAGAAGTTCGAAAAACAAAAATCGAGGATCTGGGGAGGCGAGGATTGGGCGTGGTTTTTCGTCAGCGCTGCGGTGTCATCGATGGGGTCACCGAAAGGTGGGTTGAATTTGGGCCAGGGGTGAAGGCGGGGTTACGACGGCTATTGGGGTTGAGATTGGAGAGGAGATTGGGGTGTGGTGTAATTAATTGGCTGGGGTGGTAGGGGCTTCATTGTAATCTTCTATACCAAACCTTCATTTAACTACCCGAAAACAACCTAAAAACGGAAAGGTATAACCTTTTTGACATTATAGACGATAATATTGGTACAATACGTAATCAAAAAAATTATACGGACAAATCTTTAATGGTGTAAAATTCTTAATCATTATTATTGATGAGATACAATACCAAAGTGCTTAATTGAAAGCAAATACAATGTGTTTGACCAAATACATGCACATGTCACCGCTATCTACAACAACAACCACGACAGGGAAAGTAAGATTATCAACCGGGTTTGAACCACAAGGCGCACAAAGGCTACTCTTGTAGATGGCAGTTACAAAGGGCATGAGGTTTAACTAAACACAACTGTAACTGGAGGAATAGGAGGATTATGAATCGGGTCTGACCCACCTGGCGCACTACGGTTGCTCTCTCTAACGGTAGTAACAGGGGGAATTGGAGGATTATGAATCGGGTCTGAACCACCTGGCGCTCTACGATTGCTCTCGCTGACGGTAGTAACTGGGGGAATTGGAGGATTATGAATCGGGTCTGAACCACCTGGCGCTCTACGGTTGCTCTCGCTGACGGTTGTAACTGGGGGAATTGGAGGATTGTGAATCGGGTCTGAACCACCTGGTGCTCTACGGTTGCTCTCGATGACGGTTGTAACAGGGGAAATCGGAGGATTATGAATTGGGTCTGAACCGCTACCTGGTATAGGACGACGACCATTCTCACTTAGGGCAGTAACGGGGGGAATTGGAGGATTATGAATCGTGTCTAAACCACCTGGCGCTCTACTGTTGCTTTTGCTGACTGTAGAAACTGGGGGAATTGGAGGATTATGAATCGGGTCTGAACCACTACCTGGTATAGGACGACGACCATTCTCACTTACGGCAGTAGCAGGGGGAATTGGAGGATTATGAATCGGGTCTGGACCACCTGGTGCTTTACGGTTGCTCTCGCTGACGGTAGTAACAGGGGAAATTGGAGGATTATGAATCGGGGGTGATTTCCCAGGCACACGATAATCACTCTCGTCTACTAACCCTCTTATATTTCTTGATAATATCAATGAAGGGAAGGTTAAGGAAAAATATAACAGTCGCAATGGCGGGGAGAGAAAATATGTTTGAGTTCTTCATGTCTACTAAACAAACTTTGATTAATTAAAGAGATTTGTATTTATTTTTTTTGTCACACAATTTTATAGTGTTGTCATACATATATATATAATTAAAGTTATATATATATATATAACTTTAATTATATGAAATTCAATGTACATAATAAATGTTCAATAAGTACATTAATGATTAATTATAATAAGTGTATCTCTACTATATAAATTCATATTCCTTCAAGTCTGAATCCAATTAACACACCCTAGATACATGAGATAATTTTGTAGGATATAACACAAATATGGAATGTAATTAATTAGAATGATCTTTCTTCCTTTAAAGTAAATTCTCATGTATTTTATAAATTTATTTGAGATATAGTGTTTAAAATTCATTGAACATATGACATTTACATAATTTAACTCTTTAATTAGTAGATAGATATAATACTGAGATATTAATGAGGGTCATATTAAGAGTAATCTACACAATATCTTTAATAGTCTACCCTTAGCGTCCACGTGGCAGATTTTGGATGCATTCATAACAAATATATGAAGCCAGCTCATTGCTGAGTTGTGGGCTCTAAATTTCAGTCAATTTTATGTTATCCACGTCACATTTATTCTCGCCTCTGTCTAATAGTTTGATGGCTTTTCTCCTTCAATCTAACCCGATGAAACATCAAATTGGGTGTGGACGCAGTTGCAGGGGTGTTTGATGGACTCTCAATAAATTAGAGGAAGGGTTTGATAAGCTTGAGGATCATATTGCACTTTTTCCACTGCCCTATCTCCGAGCAGAAAACCATCAACTCCAATCTTGGGAAAAACATTACAACTACTCTTTTTTTTTGACGGGAAGAGTAGTTGTAATGTTTTTCCCAAGATTGCCTGTAAGCATGTTTGCCATTTTCGGAAGGCGGTTCTTCGCAAATTAATGCAGCGCAACAACCCGCTTCATTGTCAGAAGGAAGAAGTACAACAGGTGGGAGCACAACCCATTGCTTGGTTTGGATTTTGGAAGTCAATTTTGTGAAATTAGAAAGACCTGTACATGCTACAAAGCACAGGTGGCCCTGCTCCAACGAAAGAAAATGTGCAAGAGACTTCCTTACAGAAACTCATGCTTACAGATCACTTGGATCAATCTTTTTGTGCAGGGAAGGACAATTACATACCAGATGATGGGACTTAGTCAAATTTGAATGTCGATCAAGAATTAAATGCAGTCATACTGTCCTAAGTTACACATGAACGAAGTACTAGGAGGGATAACGAAGTTGGCCTAGATTTCGAAACATAAGAAAGAAGGAGTCACTGTTGTAGTTGTTCATGATAAAATCTTGCAAATTTAAGAACACCCTGTGCAGGAATTTCATGGATATGCTGGTGATGTCTTGGACCTGGCTTGGTCTCAATCAAATGTGAGTTTTCCTTACCAGGCAACGTGCACATCAGTGAATTCAGTTGATCACTTTTTGATTTATAATAATTACACCATGGTTTTGCCCTTCATCCGGGGTATGAATGGCAGGACATCAATTTTTGATAGGACATGAAAATATTATGGGTTCATTGTTGGATTTTAAGATTGAATTTGGGAGTGGTGTAGATGCTGGTGAGGATGATGTTTTTTGCTTAGGCATTATTTTTAAAATGATAATAATTAGATTCAAATTTGAAACAAACATGTATAATTGAAACTGTACAAGGGCTGTACAACATTGTAATTTCCTACGGTCTACCCTATTAAGAACTTTCAATCGTACTTTTATAACTTGATATCTGAAATGAAGGGAAAGAGCCTGATACTAAATCGGGTGTTGGGGCTTCCATCTTAGACCAGACCCTTAAAGCTAAAGGCTGGGCTATAACTTTGGACATGACGGTTACCAAAAATGAGATTACGACTGAGATATGGATTTTCATATCTAATTATCATGAGCTCCCCTCATGCGTGACATTCTTTGCTCGCTGAGCGGCATACCAAAAGAAAGGTTTTAATATGTAGTGTCAAACTTTCGAAACATGGCACTTTATTGTATGTTTGATAGTGCATAGCTGATAGCTTTACCATGTGTTTGTATGGAAGATTGTCTTTTTGTCAATCATTCAAGGCGTCATGGCAAATAGTATTGTTTCCTCATAGCCTAAAAAAAATGAAAAGAGTTTCCTCATACCACGGTGGTATGGTGCATGGTGATATTATAATTGGACATAAGAGGAAGAATGTAAACCAAAACCTGAGTATGGAAGATTCACGGGTTAATCAGTTTGAACAGTCAAAAACCTCAACTTTTTACCATCCTCATTACATTTTCTGTAGTTTTTTAGAACTACATCTTTACCATATTGTTCTTGCTCTTTGGAGGGTTGTATCTGATTATTTCGTTGTGGTAGTGTGACTTATCAAAGATAGTGAAAGAAGTGTTTATGGGTTTTCTTACACTCGAACCATGTTGTGTTTTTTCTTTATAGAACCGATTTTCATATGTCTTGGACGCCATCAAGAAGTCAAGAACAAAGTCGTCGACATTAGGAATTATTTTGACAACGAGTTCAGGGAAATTCCACTCAGTTCTTCTGGTTATCTAAGAAGCTATGTACATAGAAGACACTTAAATTCTCTCAAATGTACATGCTGCCACTCATGGCTCTTTGATTTTCCATGCGTTTGTGTTTCACAAATCATGTGATGTTAGAAAAAGTTTGTTGCACATATGTATAACTCTTACGTATAGCAATGCTTTCCAATTTCAAGATTGGTTTACGTCCCACAAGAAAAAGGTGATAATACGAAGAATTGTCTCTACATTTTTAGCTATTGGTTGTCTGTGATAAAAACATGTCATACTCTTATAAACTACTTTTATGGGTACTAATTACTCATGTCAGCTTATATGTGAGATGAACATCGTTGACTCCGAGTTTATTATATGTGACTTCAGATGTCATTAATTTACATATTCATCAAAAGGTCAATTGCATATGATCTAATAAATCATGGGAAAAAAATGGGACGTATAAAGATTCACATTGTTGGCAACCATTTTTCGAGTCAAGGTGATCAAAATCATTAGTCGTAGAGATCTTCTAAAATTACCATTGAAAAAGAAGCAAAAAGTAGACCCGTGTATTCACTGGCACAAACGGTAGTTGAGATATTAATCAGGGCCGGATTATTTTGTTAAATGATGATATGTTAACTTTTTGTTAGGTAAAATTAGTTGATTAACGTAACTAATTAACAACTTTAGACACTTAATAAAATCAAAATTTGAGACTTTGAATACAAATCCAAAAAAAATCCAAAAAAACTTGTTTTTTTTTTCATAAAAATATTATTTTTGTTAAAAGATATCCACCTTATTGAACAAAATCAACACGTTATTTTAATAAAGAACGGGACGCGTATAAAAAGGCATTTTAAACGCGTTTTTACTAACATAGTTGTACACATGGTACTAGGGGTGTCCAATAAAAACCGAACCGAATAACCGAAAATCGCACATTTTTTTCGGTTCGGTTAACCGCCCCGTACATTTTTTCGATTCAGGTTAAGGCCAAACTGAAATTTCGGTTACCGATTTTTACTTAACCAAAAAATTCGGTTCGTTTTCGGTTCGAATTTTATCCGAACCCAAAATTTCGGTTCGGTTAACCGAAATGAACAGCCCTACATGTTACCCTTGAGATCAGAACATTTTGCACATGATATCCCTAAGGGCCTGTTTGGTATCGTTTTCTGTTTTCTGTTTTTTTGAAAACCAAAGTCCCATTTTTGAAAACCAAAAAAAGTGGTTTTCATTTTTCAGTTGTCATTTTTCATTTTCTTCTGTATGACTATTATAGAAACATACAGTTTGAATTAATTTTTGGAACTTATTTAGCTAAACTTTTTAAGTAAAAAAAAAAACCAAAAATTGAAAACGGCCGTGATACCGAACGGGCCCTAAAAAATCACTTTTTTCTTTAGATAGATTACTTAAATAAAAAAGTTTATTTAAAAAAATTGATTTTTTTATTTTTTTATTAAAAATATTAATTCTATAATTTAATTAACTAATTACCTAACAACTAACTGAGACATCATCACTTAAAGGGAAAAAATATAACGAAATAAACTATTCGGTTACCATGTGCACAAACTTGCAAAGTTTGGTACCATGTGCAATCAGTCAAAGTTCGATGGTACCACGTGAATTTTCCGTTCATTTAAATGTCTAATTATTTAGGTTTGGGTCATTTTAGATAGAAATTATTCGGGTCGACTCAATATCGGGTCTAACATAATTTGAGTCCTTTCGGGTTTCGAGTTGAATTCGGATTATGAAATTTTGTCAACTTCGGATGTTCGACCCTGGGCAGGATCCAATCAATTGTCCGTCCGTTAGTCCGAAACCTACTTAGAATTTTAATTTATCTTTTGAATTACTCGAATATAGTGCCCGAGATTAGAAGGGGCAACTGTTGTTCGCAGGTTCGAAAACTGTTAGTGGGTGGGAGCCGATGGTGATTGAAGGCCTGGCGGTTAGGACGGGCTTGCTGATGGCAAATGCGAAATGGACGCGTAAGGTGATCTTGGAGGGGGGCTGCCAGAGGGTTATTAATGCTCTTGTCACACGAAGGAAGTTGGCGAATGCCTTGTGGATTATTTTGGATGATTGTTTTTATTTGTTGTCGTCATTTGATGTTGTTAGATTTTCCTTTTGTTACCGTGAGTCTAATGAGGGTGTCCATAGATTGGAAATGGGCTGTGTCTAGTAAGGTCGGTGAGACTTGGGACTCGAATGGCCCGCTGTGGCTATCTGATTTAATTAAAGGGAGCTTTGTCCCGCTATCCAAATTATTTAATGCAGGATCGAGTTGACCCTAAAACCAAATTGTTTTTCTGTTTTTTTGCATTGAAAACTATTATAGGAGAAGTTAGGATCAATCCGTTTGGTTGATGTCCTCCTCGAGCTTAACCATTCTGCAAGATTGGTATATGTATGTTCCTCGTGGTCCTGGTTACCATCACGACTCCGGGTTACAATTGGATGAATGAACCCGAAGTAGAAGAAAAACTTGGTTGTTGAGTGTGGGTTTTTTTTTTCTCCTTTTGAGTCTGGGGGTGTGTCTTTTGTTTATTTTTTGTCAGTGTGAATCTTTTGTCTCAATCTGTGTTTCATTCTATGTACCACCCGAATCAAGTTGTTTACTTGTTAATATGAATCTTCTGTGTCACTTTGTATTTTATTGTGTGTACTGTGTACCACCCGAATCAAGTTGCTAAGAAAAAAGACTGTAGCAAGACATTTTTTTTTTAAATGAGTAGTGTAGCAAGATATTACAGTTCAACAAAAGAAAAGGTGAACGAGCTTAACCTATGCCCATGAGAATTGGCCAGTCTAAGACACTCAAGCTTGTTATCCTTCGTAAATAGTCGCTTAAGGGTTAGACAAGCGGGTTGCAAATTTGCAACCTACAACTCAACAAGCTAAGGCTATACAAGTGCGTGTAATTTTGAATCTTAATACATATTTATAAACGAATCTTTTTTCGTGGGCATTGAAGAGATTTACATCCTTTCGAATTTTCTTAGACCTTCTGGTGAATAAGTGATAAGTGCGTAATTTGACTATAATTATGTATGTATTTAGCCCCGGGTTTATACAATTCATTGTATTTTCTAGTCTATTGTAGTGATATTTCTTGTTAGTTTTGGTTTACTACGGTTATTTCGTAAATGTTGTAGGGAGATGATTTTAACGCAAAAAGAGCCGAATAATAAATCGGGTCGAAGAATCGAACACATACAAGGCGAGATGTGTACTGGATATGCCATTGCAAAGCATGGAGTTCGAGCGAGATTGAGCCACGTTGAGCCCTAAATGCCTTTTCCCGCTTGATAAAAAGGGCTATTGACTTATCATTCCAATTGCTGATATACGTAACTCACGTATGTTTAGGGAGCTTTTTGGTTTTCAGTTTTTAATTTTAGGTTTTGTTTTACATATTTTTCGTACGTTTTCGCGACGGCTACTCTCTCATTGTTCAATCTTTCAGCACGCTTATGCAAGACTATGTTTATTTCCTACTCATCCTTTTATTTATGTCTCTAAGTATGTTCTTAAATAGTTTTGTTATTAATTTTTTTTATGATTTGTGAGTAGTCGTTTATCTAAGGCTAGGTTGAACCTCAACTGGATTGGTCGAGGGTTTAATAGCATGATTTATTTGATTGTATTACTTAGGTTTGATAGGGTTGTGCTTATTATTAATTTAATTGATTATTATTTATGTGATTACAACGAGAGTTCTGTTTTGATCCTTGTGAGTTAATATGTGAATTTGATTAATTGTTACTCAACAGAGATTACTGCGAGAGTCGGATTTCTGTTTAGAGAACTCTATCATGATTAGACGTTCCCCATAAAAATAGGTGGAGTTTATAATTGAGATTATTATATGTTGTTCTTAATGCTCATAATTGTGTAGTGGATACCATGAGAATAGGAACTATTACATGTTAGAAAGACCTTATATGAGCCTGAGAGGGAATTATAGGGTTAGTTCTTGATTATGTGCTCGCATGTTAACAAGTAGGAACATTAGTTTCACCTAAGTTGACAATTAAATCTATCCGTTCTTATATATTGTTAGTCGATCAATCCATGTTAAAGGTGATATCGTTGCCCTAGAGTTTCTCTTTTCATTGTTACCTTAGTTTAATTAGTACAAAAATCACCCATCAATCTTTTCTCCTGCGTAATTTACCCATATTCTAAAGTGTCTAATACTTGATTCTCGTCTCCCTGAAATCGACCCCTTTGCTACGACCTGTACGCTTGCGATTAAATAAACTCCTATCAATAAGGAATTAATTTATGTTATGAAATTGTTGTTATACTATATGTGAGTTTATGGTAATCATGTATAAAATTCATATCTACCATTTGTAGGTTTATGGTAATTTTGAAAAAATCCATCAATATACAAGTTTCCTTATTAAGTTGAAATTTTTTTTGAAATAATGCTAAAAAACAATAAACAAAATGGGTCGGAAAAAAACTTGTTCAACATAATGGGGTGCACGTCACCTATATATAAAACTGCCAAGGACCATGGCGGTTAAATGACTTATGAACAGTAACCAAAAAAAATCTTGTGAACTGTAAAACCGCCATGGAGCTTGGAAGTTTTACACATGTAAAGCCGCCAAACTCCATGGCGGTTTCACTATTCACAAAAAAAAAAAAATAGTCCTAAAAACCGCCAAGAAGCTCAGTGGTTTTACATATGGGTGACGTGCACCCCATACTGTTGAACAAGTTTTTCTTCAATCTGTTTTGTTCAACATTTTTTTTTTCGAGCACTATTTCGTTTAATCGTTCTATTAAGTTATGATAAGATAATAAGTCAAGCCTACAATTTAATATAAGAGAAAACTATACGATATTTTCTACATGTTGGTAAAATATAAGAACCAAATGTTTTTTTTAAACCGCGTCAGTTTGATGAAGTTTTAATACCTTTTTTGGTGACTAAAAGTTCGTTTATAAGTTCATTTAGTGTAGAAGTCACCCCCAACATGGATAGTCAGAAAAATACAGACAAAACAGAATATTGTAAAAAGATCGAAGGGAGTATATGGCAATTAATCATGAATTGGTAAGATAATACAAAAGAATTTTCAACTTATTCATGTGAACTCCCCTAGTAGTAACTACGAGTAAAGGATAATTGTTTACTCGCTTTAATATATGTGTTATTCTATAAGTCCATTCTTTTTTTTTTGTAATCTATGTCTTAGTATATATA
>JBBYHQ010255205.1:0-22697 GCA_038382645.1 Spergularia azorica
GTACTTTGGTCACATTGTGGACAAAATGAATATTTCAGGGGTACAAGCTGGGATAGTAAAATAAAAATGGGTATAACCTGGAAAAGTCAAAACTATAGGGGTACAAACTGAAATTTCCCAATTATGTTAGAATGTCATCACTGTAGGAGATGTTTGAACAAGTAATATATGCATTTTAGATTACGAAAGTCGGATTATTTTCCTAAGAGTTAGTTTGATTTTTAGAACAGAGATCATCCCTTAGAAGTTTGACCCCTTGAAAACTATGAAGTATCAACCAACTGCTGCCTCGAAAGAGACTTTGTCCTACCCATCCAAAGTTTCATTAGTTACCGTAATGTATACAATATATATTTTAATACACTATACAAAGATCGGTACAACAATAATAACGAGTTTTTAAATTCACGAGACTTAATCTAGCGAAATTTTAAACTCGCGAGAGCTAAGAAAGGAATGGAAAAGTGACTTGGCATAACCATATTGTCACCCACAAATCCAGGTTATAATGATCAAAACCTTAAACCCCACTTAAACAGAGATCATTTTCCTGCCGTTTTTATTGGTCCATTGTCCATGCCCCTCAGTTGACCTACCCAAATGTCAACTACGCACCTTAGTGCACAAGAAAAATTATGATATCATTCATAATTTTGGTCAGAATTCACCTTTTTATCCATTAATCAAATAAATATTTTACGTCAACTTCATTTTCCACGAAGATTTCCACCACATAATAATGGAGTTGACATACACTATACTTTATATTATCATTCGAATGTGCAGCATAAATCAACACTAGTTGATAAGCAATGAGATAAACACAATCAAAATTTAAAAGGCATAACTTGGGCAGCCATGATCTAAAGAATGTCCCACTCATTAGTCGTTAGAGCAAAAAAAAATCATGTTATCGATAATTCTTTATAATAAAGTGCAAATGCCAATACTATAAGCCTAAAACTATAAGCGAATGGTACGGGTGGTTGTGAATCTATATTTGTTCTAGCCACCAAGCCTCTAAGGGAGCCCAATATCCAGTTAAGGGCCTCGGCCCTTGTTACCACACACTACTTCTCTATATGCAGGGTTCGGAATTGGCCGAAAATGAGCATGAAATAACCAATTGCACACATAGGTAATAGGCCTTTGCACTTCATCGTTCTATAACACAAATATGGAAATCACACCTGAACGTTCATTTAGTAATGAGTCTAATGACTAATGAGAAATCGAAAATGGGTGGAAAAGAAAACCAAACAGGTAATTGTTAAAAATGCACAACTATACTAGTGTACCTTAACTCTGTACGACTGAATCATCTACAGACCCGCATCTAACAATGCACACGATTATTGTTGGAGAACAGGCTAACCTGGGGTTTCGAAGTGTTGTGAACATTCATTGTAGCAACTTTTAATTCAACGTTATCGAGTTCATTGCTGATGAAGACAAGAGAGAGACTGCAGACAATAGATCTTGGGCAAGCCCTTGAAATACATGGTAGCATGTAGCTACACCGAAAGTGCAGCTATCGCCATTGGCAATTTGCTAACAGGTGGAAGTTACATCAGTCTGTAATTATACTACAGTGATACAGCCATACAGGCACTACAAACTACAAGGATGCTAGGCATTAGTGGATGAGACAGGCGCACGAGACATGTGGATGAAGATAACAGCAGGGAAGAAGACTAAAATCGCCTAGTTTATCACATGATCAGAAGCATCAGAAGAACATTGTGGCATATCTGGTGGCAATACATTGATCATTTCCAAATTCAACTTGTAATCCTCTCTTATATCCTTCAAAACAGCGAAATCTGATTGCTGCAAGATAATTTAATTTGTCAGATGAGCATATGGCTGCCAATTTTCACAGACAGACTAGTTTTTTCTTACTCTTTAGAAGACAAATGTTGTAAAGCAAAAATGTCCTAGAGTGTACAAATCGTTCAGGGGTATAAAGCACGAAAAGGAAACTATTCCGCAACATACCGAGACACGTAAATGCAGAAGTGGAGAGAACTTACAAGTTGGTTGGTTTCAGCAGCATATATGTTATCCATATGAAGAAAGAGAGACTTCCACAAACTTGTTAGATCAGTCTCCAAGTTTGGAGCCACACTGGAGCTCCCCTGGTCTTCACTCAATGCAATTTCCTTGGAGTATCTTCTCGCCAAACTGCTTGCTTCTTTCTGACTCTTCGCCAATGCTGAGAAAGACCAAACTCTCATTATTGAGCGTGAGAGCGTATCTCACAGAAATATGTAAATGACAGTCATTCAAAAGGGAAGAAGAGGGGAAGCTTACTTGATATCCGGCCTTTGACATCCTGACACTGCAGATCAGACCATATATAAGCAGCTGTTCAACATAATTAAGACCCAGTAAGTCAAGATAACAATGAATTCGATTCAAATATGGTTACCATGACAAACCAGTAATCGCTTAAAAACCATCACAGCTATCATTCACAATATGGAAATGAAATAGAACAATTACATATAGCATAGATAAATACTTCAAAGTTACGTTTCACCAACCTTTTGTGCAAAATGAGCATGAACAATTCTTAAGCAAGTCTGCTCCAGCATCCAAACTATCAGAACCATCGCCTTTGAGCAGCCTGCATCTCTCTAGTCCAAATGATCGCGTGGTCTCCTGAGACTCGGTAAATCTTGAAGTCTCAAACGAATCAGACCTACTACAATCACCACCACCACTCTTACCATTGTCACTCACTACCTGAGTACCCAACTCTTCAGGACAACAATCACTTTCACCGACATCAGACCCACCTCTCGATTCCTCACCTACACACTCCTTCCCATCCTCAACACACTTCTTTTCACAACATTCACTCATCAAAACCCCTTCTCTAACCCCATCATCCACAACAGCAACAACATTGGGCAAATGCTGGTTTTCGTCTAAATCAATACTGTCCAAAGCAGACCCGGCATTCCCATCAACAGAAACGACATCACACGAACCAGTATGCAACCGATAAGTCTTCCCTCCTCTCAATGGAGACAACCCAACCTCGTTCGATCCAATCTTAGGACATTTTGCGGGCACGCCACATCTCTCTTGCTCTAATCTCTCCACAACTAAAGAAACCTGCTTCCAAAACTGAGAATCATCATCTGAATTCTCAGCAGGCCTCTTATTCCCAATCAACGGTTTCGCGGCCGGGCTACGAGTAACCAAAGAAAACCCTCTATTCCCTACTTGATTTGTCACATCCCCCAACACCCTACGCCCCTCATTTTCACCACCACCACCACTATGTAATTTCTCAGATTTATCCGATTTATCCCATTTATCTTCACCCATTTTTGTTCTTCTACAAAACCCTAATTTAACAAAAACCCAGAAACTTATTCTACACACTACCAAAAGTAACCTTACCCAGACAGTATAATCTTGATGGGTACATCACAAAATTAACACAGATTTGAAACCCTAATCAGAAAAATTTGATCACAAATCAGATTTAAATTTAATCTAAAGTTAAATTAACATAACAGCAAAAATCAATCAAAGATCAAAACTTTACCATCTGAACAACAGTAACAACTGTAAACAAATTACATTTACTCACCTTTGGTAAAATTAGAGAGGAGAGAGAGTGAATTTTAGTGAAAAAGGTGGGAAATTGGGGGTGATTGTGATTTTGGGAAAATTAGGGTTTTGTAAAATTGGGGGAAATGGAAATATAAGGGGGTGTTTGGGGAAGAAAGAAGCGGGGGAATTTTTTTGGGGGAGTGAAGTTTCAATTTGGAGGGCGCGGGAAGTGTTATTTGCGGTGGGTGATTTTTGAGGGGTGGTTTTTGCTTTGAACCGCCACACCCCGTGGGCCCCAGGACATTTGAGTAATAAGTACGTATGTGTATAACCCATCACAGATCCGAGCCCAAACGCAAAGCCCATTCTAGCCCGTCTGGTGTTTGAGCATGGGCCGCATGGAATGATTGTTAAGTTCATTCCAACTAGGGGTGGACTGGCAGCTGGGTCGTCGCCTCGTCGGATTAGTTTTCGGTCAAGTTATGTCGGGTTGGTTAGTATCAGGACGGGTCACACCGGATAAGATAATCCTTCTTGGTAGGGTTGGGTGGATTCTATCGGATAAATTTTGTGCCGGTCCAGATCGATTTCGAGTCGGGTTACAATCGAGTTTAGTTATTAATGTTTATGGGGGATTGGGGGCCGTTAGTTCGGTTTTTGGCATTACAAGTCAGGTTATTGTCGTATCTGATAAATATGGGTCAGGTTAGGTCGGGTCGATCTTGATTCAGATCATCAAGTCGGGTTTGGTTGATCATAATTTCGGGATCGAAATCGCCCATTCCTACATTGAGTGGATAGGCAACGCAACGCGTCACGTTACACTAGACGCCACAATCTCGTTTACCAGATTTTCAAGTTTCCGCCGTTCACACTACAAACTCCGTACCTTTATAAAATTGTTTCAACACACGCCCGCCAAAACACCGCCCAATCATACACCGCCACGTATACTTTCGTAAGAACAAAGTCTACAAATCTCAGCTTATTAATCCTCCTTTTTTTTTTTCTAAAAATATTATTCCACGTTAATTTCTCTCTAAATTTCGGATAAAATGTCAACGTCAACGGCGGAGAATTGTCGGCAATCAGACGAGCTCCCAGCCGCCGTCAGACGGCGGATCCAACGGCTGAGCTTCCACTTAAACCCCTCAACCACCACCGACGAACCACCATCAGCAGCGGCGGCGGTGGTAGAGGTACAAAAATGCGCCGGAAAAGCTAAGAAGGCGGCGGCGGTGGTGGTTGAGACGGCGGCGTTATCGGAGTACATGAGAGGGAAACACAGGGACGTTCAGGAGAAAATATATGATTATTTTAATTCGAGGCCGGAATTGCAAACCCCAATTGAGATCTTGAAAGATGATCATAGGGAGCTTTGCCTAAGGCAGCTTACCGGGTTGGTTAAGGAGGCCGGAATTCGGGCGTTACGATATGTTGTTGAAGACCCGGTTAAGTATTTTGCGATTATTGAAGCTGTTGGGAGTGTTGATATGTCTCTTGGTATTAAGATGGGTGTCCAATACAGGTCCTTTCTGCGCACTTTATTTACTTTATTTTTTTTGGCTTGTTGGGTACTTTTTACTTTAATAGTATCTTGATGGTATAGTTTAATGATGAGACTGAGATTCGAACCTGAATAGCTTTACCCCACTTTTGATTGGGATTGGAGAATAATAGTACAATAGTCGCTTGTTTAAAAAACAAACGTAAAGAATAGAAAGAAATCGTTATTCAAACAGTTGATACTATTACAACATGTCTTTTGAGCAATAGCTTGTACTAGAAGTGGCTCATTTTTGTTGTTGTAATGGTGTAAAATGCATGTGATGCAGTTTGTGGGGAGGTTCTGTGCTGAATCTTGGAACTAAGAAGCATAAAGACAAATACTTTGATGGAATTGACAACCTTGATTATATGGGTTGTTTTGCAATGACTGAACTTCATCATGGTAAGGATTAACTAATGATATTTTGTCATAGATTAAAAAATGTTGCAGTATTTGTGATTTTAACCCAAAGTTTCATGTTATGTGATGGAATTTGATGTTCTTTACTCCTCTTAAGTTAGTGTATTGGATGCCTATCTAAGTTGCTCGTCATTGGCAAGTGTCAAGTGATCACCTCTATTTCGTGGTGTGGTATTTTACAAGGAGTTGGAGAGATATTTAATAACTAGGGTTTAGGGCGAAGGCGGATTGATTAAGGATTTGAAGGATCAAGTTATTGTTTCATCGTAGTTTCGTTACTGAGTACTAAATAGTATAGTCTTAGGATTACCAACTAAACTGGTTTTTGTTATGGGACGGGTCTATTTCCACCCTTTAACCACTATGCTAACGGGGCCATGACCTCTTCCTTTCACAATTGAAGTTAATGTTGAAAGGATTTTCCTCATACCTTGTAAGTGTGGTGGTGGTGGTAGTGGTGGGTAAATCAGGCTGAGGAGTCGAAGACGGAAATAGTCGCTCCCTCCCATTATTTCGTCTTACATAGTGTCTTGTTGTATTATTTTGTGCCTTGAGTATTCACATGACTTAATGTTGGAAACTACTTAAATGTCCTCATTTTGTGTTTCGAAGGTTCAAATGTCCAAGGCCTCCAAACTACCGCGACATTTGATCCCCTCACGGATGAATTCATAATTGATACACCCAATGATGGAGCCATTAAATGGTGGATTGGAAATGCCGCTGTTCATGGGAAATTTGCTACTGTATTCGCAAAGTTAATATTGCCAAGTCATGACGCCAAAGGTGTAACTGATATGGGTGTGCATGCTTTTATCGTACCAATAAGGGATATGAAGACCCATCAGGTTATGCCAGGGATTGAAATAAATGATTGTGGTCATAAGATTGGGTTGAATGGAGTGGATAATGGAGCTCTGAGATTCCGATCTGTCAGAATTCCCCGTGATAATCTGCTAAATCGCTTTGGAGATGTTTCACGTGATGGCAAGTATACAAGCAGTCTACCCACCATCAACAAACGGTTCGCAGCAACTCTAGGAGAACTTGTAGGAGGACGAGTTGGCCTTGCGTACTCATCAGTTGGCGTGCTTAAGATTGCATCTAGTATCGCTATTAGATACTCTCTTTTGAGACACCAATTTGGACCACCAAAGCAAGCAGAAATAAGTATTCTTGATTATCAGTCTCAGCAGCACAAGTTGATGCCTATGCTGGCATCAACCTATGCATTTCACTTTGCAGGGGTTGATTTGCTCGAGAAATATTCTGAAATGAAGAGGACTCATGATGAGGACCTTGTGGGTGATGTACATGCTCTTTCAGCAGGTCTTAAGGCCTATGTGACATCATATACAGCAAAGGCGATAAGTATCTGTAGGGAATCCTGTGGAGGCCATGGTTATGCAGCTGTGAACAGGTTTGGTACCTTGAGGAATGATCATGACATCTTCCAGACATTTGAAGGTGATAACACAGTACTCCTGCAGCAGGTTTGTTACTACTCCCTAGTATATTAGTTGTTTTCTGTTTGTAGTTGTCTCAACGTGTAAATGAAATGAGAAAGCTGTGTTTTTTCGCAGTTCTCTTAAGAGTAAATGGGCGAAGTAATTGCTTGCATATGCTTTTATGTGACATACTTTTAATAAACAGGTTGAACTTTGTGTTTATCCTGCTTTGCGTTAAAATCCTAATTCATTTGAAGCAAGTGGTCATGCAGCTTTTAGGCTTATCTTTCTTTCCCGTTCTTATAGCAGTTAGGTTGAGTTGATATATGCTAAATGCTGTGAATCTTCTCTATGTACTTGATGCAACTTATCCTAACAACTGTCTTTAAAAACTTGATTCTTAGCCCTGCTGATAATACATACTGTTGTGTTTTATAATACTTTCGTTGCCAGTGCTGATAATACATGCTTGTTGCAATTCAGGTTGCAGGTGACCTTTTGAAAAGGTACAGGGAGAAGTTTCAAGGGGGTACGTTTGCAGTGACATGGAACTACCTGAGGGAGTCCATGAACACTTACCTGAATCAGCCAAATCCTGTTACTGCTCGGTGGGAAGGAGTCGACCATCTTAGAGATCCGCAGTTTCAGCTGGATGCATTCAGGGTAACTGACTTAGTCTTGGTTTACGATTGATGCTTCTCTTGAAAAGGTGGCTGGCTTATATATCTGACTTTCCGTGCAGTACCGAACATCGAGACTTCTTCAAAGTGCTGCTGCGCGACTTAACAAGCATTCAAAAACTCTTGGTAGCTTTGGAGCTTGGAATAGATGTTTGAACCACCTTCTAACTCTAGCAGAGTCCCATATTGAAACCGTCATCCTAGCCAAATTCATTGAGGCTGTGAAGAGGTTTGCTTTAACATTCTTAATTGCATTGGCTCCTTCAGCCTCTGCTTGTTACTTTGTCTTTGTGTTGCCTTGTTCTACTATTCTTGGTTTCATATGTTCCTCACTTTACACACTAATCATTTTCTCCTCTGTTCTCCAGTTGTCCTGATGAAAGTAGCCGGGCTGCTCTAAAACTTGCCTGTGATCTATATGCATTAGACCGCATCTGGAAAGACATAGGAACATACCGTAATGTCGATTATGTAGCTCCTAACAAAGCTAAGGTATTGTTTGGCAAAGGGTTATTTGAAATAGTTCTTTCAATATCGTATTGACCATAGTAAGAACTAAGAAATATGGTTTTACCCATAAATTACAATGAAACTAGCTGAGGTGGAGGTTTCATGTTTTGAGGTAGATGATCCGCATAAGACTGAGTTGGTCTCACGGAAAATTTGTTCCCTATCTCTTCAAAGAATGATTCAAAGAGTTATCTACCTTAATGCACACCTAATATATGCTCGATCTCTTCTCTTTTTCTAACACAATAGAGGGAAAGAAAGACTTGTTCTTGGCTGGATTAAATGGAGAGGATATTTAACTCCTCTCTTTAAGACTAGTCTACAATGACAACTTTCTTGTCCGGGGCTGTAACATTTGCGATCATGCAGCTGCATTTTTCCCTGTATGCAGTATTCTAGTACGATTTTAAAGTGTCTTGGGAGTTGATGTTTTATTGTCCTGCGTATATGATTATTAGACATTTGGAACTTACTGATGATTGGGCTAATGTAGTACTGTTTCAGTTGGAAAACCTGGTTTTGTGCTTACACTGAAGTTGAATTTGTGTTTTTCAGGCTATTCACAAGCTGGTAGACTACCTTAGCTTCCAGGTAAAAAATGTTGCAAAGGAGTTAGTGGACGCATTTGACCTTCCAGATTATGTTATGCGTGCCCCAATAGCAATGCAGTCAGAAGCTTATTCACAGTATACCCAGCATGTTGGATTCTAGACCTAAGAACAAGAGTCGTATCATCGTCAGGTTCTGGTTGCAAAAATAAGGAAAAATCGCTTTGGAGGTTCTCACAATGAATATTAATCTTGATATGTGGTGGTCTTCCAAATCCAAGTCCGTTTCACATTTTCCAGATTGGGAAGGAGATCCGCCCATGCATGGTTGTCTTTTTTTATCGATCAAATCAGATAATATCTAGATAGTTTACACAATTTGATCGCCACTACACACGAGACGATGTGGTGGGAAAGAATAGGATAGAAGCTTAATGTACTCGTCATGTGTAAGATCAGAAATCTGGTTGATTTTTTAGCCAAATCATCTATGAGACTGTTGTTTGTTGTTTCAACAATTGCAGGCAGTATCATTAACTTCTAATGTAAATTTAACTCCATAAATCAATATATTCTAGATTATGAAGCAAAATTTGCAGGCTTCATCCCAAAATACAAAAGCTGAATGCCCAAACGTGTGATAATTACATCAGCCTTTCAGTATCTGAAAGGTCTAGGGTTCGAATATGCAACTCGAGCTGCCTCGCTTTTCTGTCTGATATCCTCATACAGTTTCAAAGAAGCTTCTGAGAATTTGGTTAGCTTATCAAGCACCTTTGTCAGACTGGTGTGGATGCAGCCTAGGTTTACAGAACTGTTACTGGCATCTTGATCTTTGCCTTGAACATCTTCGTTGCTCTCTGGACAAGTAATTTGCTTGTTTGCGTCTGTCTGCTGTTGTTCCTTCGTTAAATTATGGAGATCTGTCAAGAAGCTCCTTATGGCATCACTGACATCTTCAGAAGGCAAAACTCTAATTCCTGCTGACCAATCACGACATAGGACAAAGATCGGAGGAGCCAATACACGACGAGGAGAGAAAGGCTTTCTACTTCCTCTGGTGCGTTCCTGAGGCTGCAGCACACAGTTTTGCAGCCATCCGTTGACAGCTTCTACGTATGTTGTATGACTATTCATCCAGTCTGTAAAGCTGAGACCAAAGCACTCAAATTCATACTGCAGCTGAGCCATAATTTCATTCCGTGTGTCTCCTCCAGCAGTTCCCATCGAACTCTTAGCATGGTACGCTAATGAGATTGTTATGTACTGTGCATGGTGGCATTCAAGCATGGCTTTCCACATCCTGATAAATCTGCAAAGAACCACCATTATTCATCAGGTTACCTGGGTACCTACTTTGATAAACAGCATCATTATTAACTGAGGCTGATAAGAAAAGTATACAGACGATAGTTTCATTATACCAAAAATTTCATTCATTTCCTTGCTCAAAGAGAAGTATTTCACTCATATTTATGGTTTAGACTTTAGACTATAGATGTCAAATGTCGAAATACCAGTGTCCTCTCCGTGATGGGACTAATCAAAGAGGCCGACAACCCCTTCTTCATGGTTCAACCGGGGCTTGCCTGCATTACTAGTTTTACCAATATTTTCATACTTTTAAGCACTGAGATATTCATCAGTAACTCATTAACCGCAAGATTGGACATCACCATACAGATGGCTGACTAAGTGACTAGGCAGTTGGCGAAACACACAACACTACCAAACTCCCTGTTTTTATGCTCCTTCCTTTCTTGTACCCATTTTTCTCAATCAGAATCTTTTGAGCTTACAGTAGAGAATGAAGTTCTTACCCAGTCATCAATTCAGTGAGCTGCGGCAGCAACTCTTCATCTCTCATTTTCTCAATGCGCTTTGCAATAGAATCCACAGCATGAAGGGCCACTCTTATGCGCGAATGAAGATCCTTCGCAGCTGCTCTGGTTTTATCAATCACATGAGTGCTATGATCCTTAGCAAAGTGATGCCTTAGTTGGTCACATTTCCTTTCGTAATCTTTCCTGATAAATTCACTAGCCTGCAAAGAAAGACATATCAGAACAGCCTTGACTATCATCAGATACTGAACCTAAACTACACAGGCCAAATACGTGAAACACTCCCGCTGACCACCAGCAAGGCATAAGTCCTACTTTATCCATTGTGTCATCATAGGTTTGATATAAATCACATTATTCGACAGTTACATCCTACACCAGTTCTTGTACTGTCCCACGACGATTTTCCTACTAATATTAATCCATATCACATGAAGGACATGCATTTCAGGGAAGGGCAAGTACCTCACTATTAGGATGGTAAAAGGCACAGATGAACAATCACACAAAATGCTTTTAGTTGCCCGATTATTTTCATCGATAATGCACCAGAGAAGCATCAACCTTCAATTATGTGTCCATCCCCACATGTTGCCTCTAATAAATCTAGATTACTTAGTCTTAGATTCTTAGCCATTCTAATACGGGATTAGTCATACCATTGTTAGACCAACACTTGAAAAGATATATACCTAGTCAATACTCAACGAGTTCATTTTATCTCAACCACTCACGCACAACTGTTTTCTAGATTAGTTTCTCCTCATCAAGGAAAAGCAGAGAACAAGTTTCATGTTTGTCAGTGAGCATTCTGATCTAGAAAAATATTATGCTGAGCCAATGAAAGGATAATATGATTGTACAACATCATTTGAGATATCATATAATGCAGCTTCAACTACAGCATATAAACTTGTTATTGCTTGCAACGTTCTGATGTTGAGTAACATGATACATATTCCTTGAACGACTACTATATCATCCTCCAGTTAAGTTGGGACTGCACATCAATCAATTAAAAGAATAATACGGAGTAGTGATTTGACAAGTGTTAAGCACCTCCAATTGATGAGATGAATAACCAGAAAGGTGTTATAATAAAACTTCCAAGTACATCACAACAGCTAAAAACAAGACTATACTCGGCTGAATGATAGCAAGATTACCTTGACTTCATCGTATAGCTTTCTTTCCCAAGCATATAGTCTGTCAAGAGAGGAGGAGTGGCTTCCTGAAATCATGCAAGAATCTTCAATGCACTCACTTCCACTGTCATCAGCATCATCTCTTGATGCCGTGGCAAGAGCATTCCTAGAAGATGATGAATGTGAAGACATGGAGCGGTTCCACACAATTATCTTGGGTACACTCTGTGGCTGAAGATCTATGCAAGCAATAAAGAAGGAATCACTTCATTAACTAAAAACCAGATTGTGCAGTCATCTCAAAGTTTGTCTACATGCACAAAATTCACAGTAATTTGTCGACGAAAGAAGATTTGTCCTGTTCTCCTAGGGATTTTAGATGGAATATATCCCCTTCAAACTTGGACTATACTTTCAAGTCTTTTTAAAACTACTCTTCTAAAGCTTATGGTTTTCAAACATGAAGACCTGTGCCAGGGCGGAAGGCAAGAAAGCTAATAGATTGTTGATTGTAGGAATGAATTTTTAGTTTGTTAAGAAAACATATACATAATTACACAGGGTGTCATATCAGCCGCGGAAGGAACAGGCTTTACTATCTTCACGAGATTCTTTCGTAACCAATACATATTTAAGCAAGCAAATACTTCTGTAAACATCACAGTAAGAAAATCACACAACCAAACATGCTTGTAACATTCCTGCCAGCCCTCAAATGTGAATAAAATTCAAGCAAAGCATTGGCAACAAGCAAAGATAAGGACCATACCATTAGAGGCATGAACACTTTTACCGCGACAACAAACCAAATGACAAGCTGCCAAAGAATCCAAGGGTGATGAGTTCCCTACAAACATACACATAACATTAATCAAGTTCCTAGGACAAACATTAACAATCGCAATTACTAAAGCAATAACTAGAAAACTAAGCTACCTTTGGCCTCAGCATAACCAACTCTGATTCTATTAGCTTCAAGCATCCTAGCAACCTCTTTACCAGACTCGGAAGCCCTAAAAAACCGGTGCTCGATATCCTTAATACTAGACAAGAAATCCTTAGCCCTATGAGTGATAAACTCAGAAGCATCCTCCCTTTCCTCATTCACATCCTTCTCCTTCTCCATTCCACCCTTACTCCTATCCGTTTTCGACCCCGAACGCTCCTGTATCAATTGCTCCTCAGGTGTACACACCCCACTCTCAACTTTTGAAGCTTCAGCAACACTCAACTTTTCCACATTCTGCCCAATCCCATTATTACCCTCTTCACCACCACCACCCCACATTCTAACACTCTCAGACTTCTGATCATCCAACCCCACAAACCGGAAACTCTCACCCTCACCACCACCACCAACCTGGTCAAAGTAATCCCACGACCCACAATCCGGCGGCGGGGGCGGTGGCGGCGGCAACACAAATGTCTCATCATCATTAACATTAACATTATTATTATCAACAAAATTATGAGTATTAGTACTAGGATTATACCTAAAAGTAAGAGCAACATTATTAGCACCAACATTTCCACCAGAATTCATGTAACTTAACCTAGATTTCTCGGAAACAGTGGTTTCAGCCTCATCATCAGCAATGTGGGAAGGTGAAGGGGAAGGGTATGAAGAATGTGATGGTGTCTTCTCATTGACGTTACCAGGGGAAGACTCCAACAACACCTCCGCCTCAGCGAAACGCCGTAATGCGACCCCAATGTTCTTGAGGGCTTGTATGTATGACACGTGTGCTGCTGCAATGCTGTACCTTGATTCTATTGCTTGTTTTATCATCTTCTTCCTGAGTTTGCACAATCTCAAAGCTTCTGTCTTTTCTACTTTTGAGTTTGTTCCTCCCATTTTTTTTTACCTCAGTAAAAAAATGAGTTAAAACCCAGATGAGAAAAGGTCTAAAATGTTGATTTTTGCATGAAAAACATTGCAAGTTTTGATCTTTTGATGAATAAAATGTCTAAAATGTTGATTTGAGCATGTAAATTATTGCAAGTTTTGATCTTTTTGAAGAATAAAGTTGAATTTGAGGTTTTTAAAATCAGGGTTTTTCTGGGTTTAGTCTAAAATGTTGATTTGAGATTGCAAGTTTTGATTTTTTCGAAGAAAAAAGTTGAATTTGAGGTTTGAAAAATCTAGGTTTTTTTTGGGGAAAAACTTGGGGGTTTTCTTGTTAAGTGAAGAAGTAAGAAAAAACCCAGATTAGGAGTTTTTTTTGGTTTAATCATAAATGAAGAAAGTACATGATTAACAGAGTTGCAAAAAAAAAAATGAAAAGATTGAAACTTTGGTGAAAATGAATTTTTATGGGGTTTTTGAAAGATTTTTGACAAGAGGTGGGCGTAAAGGAGAAGCTGGAAATATTGGAGATGATGACAATAATAATGGGAAACAAAAGTAGAAAAATGTTGAAGTGGGAGCGCCAAAAGCAAAGCAACCATGGAGGAGAGAGAGAGAAGAAAAACACAGCCTTGGGAAGTGGGACGAATATACAGTAAACAGTAACTACACTCTGACAGTAATTTTGAGTGGGATTTTGTATTATTCAGAGGGAAAGTGAGGATGGTGGGGGACTGTAAGTGAAATGACCATTTTACCCCTTGCGAGTTAGGACTCGGGAAAAGCTTGATTCATGGTACAACGTTCCTCTACAAATCATACGTGGGGCTGTCAGGGGTAGGGGTAAAGATGGAAGTTTACATATGTTTAGGTAGTTCAATTGATTTTTACTGTTGCATTTATTCTTTGTTATTGGTTTTAAATGTTAATGTTAATTGACTCATACTACCTCATTTGGATTTT
The DNA here is from genome assembly GCA_038382645.1 of Spergularia azorica. NCBI lineage: Eukaryota > Viridiplantae > Streptophyta > Magnoliopsida > Caryophyllales > Caryophyllaceae > Spergularia > Spergularia azorica. Next base: position 14,524 of record JBBYHQ010255205.1, read on the forward strand.
GGGTTTAGTACTGTATAGTCTCACGAGTCGTATGACCATGTAACGACTCCTTTATATATGTACCTAATTTTGTTGGGTTGTACAATGTTCTGATGCCATGCTCCTAATTCGTCTAGCCTAATTTCGTTCACAAAGTCGGGCCATTGCATCGAGTAACGAATTTTACGCTACTTTCATTGATAATTTCACTTTAATTTGATAAGAGAAGTGTTATTTTTGCATCAGTTAGTATAACTCATGGTGAGAAATGTTCAAATCATTCCGTGTGGACGGTTCATTTGTTACTTTTTAGATAAGAACAATCAACCATCACAATGAATAAATTGAGTTTCTTCTTTCCTAGTGAACTTGGAAATGTTCTAACGACGAATGTGCACCATTACAGCCAGAAAATCCATATTGAGCCAATGTATCGAGATAGTTGTAAGAGGTATAACTGTATAAGTGTGACAACTCAGAAAATCGCAATTGCACAACATCTAGTGAGGCAAGTATTAGCCTGTTCCAGGCCAAAATTGCGGAAAGCTATTGCTATAGTATATAGCAATTCCTTAAAACACTAGTGAAATAACTATACATGAACCAGAGTACTAAGGTTCCAATGTAGAAGTTAGTACTCATAAAAACTATGTCGTTGAGGTGCACATTCATAGCCTACTCTGGTACCAGCACATGAGTAGCCTTTCCTGAACCTTGAAGTTACTTTGGTCCTCACCTCCACGTCTAAGGAGAACACACCGCAAACTGGTCTGTGATCGGAGAATCTCGATTCTCCACGTAAATAAGATAGTTGCTCTATACCCTGGCCATGCCATAGTATCCTGTCACACCTGCATTTTCATATATTCCTAAGATGTTTAGTTCGTTCATTCATGTTTTCTAGATTTTATGTTATCATTTCGTTCATTATAAGTATGCAATTATGCGCACCCTAATACAGACGCGCATTATTGCATACAGCGAGTAATAAGGATTGAAGGTTGTGTACTGTGTACAGGCTAAGGAATTACCAGGCAGGAGTACGTCGCTTCTTCTTGGATTTAGTAGTCTCTCCAGCGTACATGTCTGAATTGTGAGAGTACTTGTAAGTAGGCGCAAACATGATTCGGCCTTCTTTCCATCCTCCAAATACTCTACCACACTTCCTCTCAGTTATTAACTGCATGGATTCATTAGAAGATGCAGAGAAATAGTTAATATGCACTTAAATTTGCTCATGTTTCGGATGTAACTATATTATGGGTCATTCGGAAACAGTCTCTTTGTGTTTTAACAGTCGATAATTCAAAGTTGCGCATTTGATGTGACAATGAGTTTTAAGGGACAAACCTGGTCTTTCTCAAGGAGGGTATCCCAATCATTGTCTTCTAACAGAAGCCTTGCTTCATCATAAGGCAAAGACACTCGATAATTCAGATCCCCAAACCAAAGAACACGACTGCAACGAAACAGGCAGAACCCGAATCACATTCAAGTTCAACAAGAACAAATGCTATATGTAATCTGTGACAGAGATCAGACAAGTAGATAACTAGATAAGTACAAGCATACTCATGATCAATGATCCTTTCTGGTGCCTTTTTATCTGTATTCTTGCATATTTTCGGAAACTGTGTGCCTTTTAATATCTCAGCTACGTCTGAATTTCTTTTAAGCTCATCACCCTCCTTTTCCCCTGAAGCCAAATGCGAGCACACGAAGCACAAACTCGTTCTGTGGAGCGTCATGCTTATTGCAATACATCCCTGTACACATACCAGTAACAATTCTGTTAATCAGAGAGGAAATAACGACTTTTGGTTAAGACGTTTCTTTTAGTACACGTAATTTTATGTAGTCTAAGACAAATGTCCTAGAAATCATACTTTGTTGCCAAGGCAGCCCATAATTCCTGTTCCCATAGAAGATACTCTAACATGTCCAATGTACGGAATCAGCTCTTTACGAGCCCAAACAGAAAGGAAAAGTCCAACCATTTGTTTGCTAGAAACGAGTCGATATTCTGCTAGGCCAGGATAAGCAGGGGTATCTGGTACAATTGCAAAGAATTCTTCAATGCTGGTGTTGTACCGGTGTTGGAAAGGGTTATCATGAATGCGTCTTGGTCTTCGCCTTTCTGGTATCAGCGAATCCAAGCAACAGTTACAGGTTTTCACTATGCTGCTATCCACCCTAAGGTTCTTACTGAGAACTTTCAGATTAGGCTTCTGAAAGAAGTTATTAGATTTCGAGTCCTTGGACATTTTGGAGCTCGGGCTTGACTCACATGAGGAGTACATTGACTCATGGTGTTGCCGGTTCAGTGCAAGGTTTATTAAGGCTAGCCATCTTGCAGCTGGTTCGTTGTCCTCGACCACCAACACATTGCCTGCATTCAAAGGAACTATTTCCTGAAACCTGAGAGAAACAACAGTATGTGTGTATCAAAGAGCAAGCACTGCAAACTTAAACAAACATTGCTACGTACGTGTCTGGTAGCCACATCTATCGGGAGATAATACACATACATTTAGCGTATATATGTTACACTAGCACACAACCTAATACGGTTTAAACTGGTGTAAAAAACGCGAAAGTTTCAGTCTTACCCTACTACATAGATGTCTGAAGAGCCCTCGACGTGTAAGAAATCGTCAAGGTTGAGTTCATTAGTTGGAGTCCTCCCACCTACATTCCATGTTCCCACAAAAATCCTACAATATAGTTCAAGATCATATAATAACTATAAATTAAACCAATTCCAATCAAAATGAAGGGTAGTATGTAATGAAGAATTCTAATTATAGTAAGTACCGGTAATCTTGATACTCCATAATTGGTGTTACAGAGGCTAAAGATGAATCAAAGTTCGACAAATCCAACCCTTCTATACGCGAACTAGATTTCCTTTCTGAAGATTGATGAGACATTGATATTAAGGAACCTTTTATAGAGCAAACATCAATGGTCAAATACACTTGCAAAGAAAGTGAGTTTAAGAAACATAAAAACCACATTGTTATATATATTAATCAGGATTTTCATGATAGATTTTTGAAAATATATTGGTGATTTAAGTCATAACATCACCACACATCACTCTAAGAGTCAAATAGACGCAACCTTATCATGTGCTGAAATATAGTGAGTCTGTTTTGTTTCAAATAATCACAACCATTTTAACCAAAATTCTAGTTTATGGCTGAAGTCTAGACAATGTTTTTATATACACTAACTCAAATTGGGAATTCCCTTCGGACTTGAAACGTGGATGCACATGCTGACATGCCCTCTCGCATATCTTGTGCATTACATGAACTTGGACCATAAAGTCACAACCGAAAGTGCAAATTAATCAATGTAGTCTAAACAATGGTTTTACACCTTAACATGCGTAACGTCGACGAAAAGAAAAGAAACACGTCTTAATATGCAGGACAAATTACCTAGTCATTAATTAGGGGTTGACAAATGATATGAAAATGCATTTTTGGTAGATGAGCTACTGCCAAAGATTGAGCGTGGGGAACAGCTGAAGGTACCCATACAACGTCTGATAATTTGACTTCGTGCACAACAAATCAGATAATGCAACAGTGTATATGTATAAGAGACGTATAGAGATCAATTTTATACATAAATCTTTATATTCCCGGTTCCCCTGAATTGTTAAGTTAGGATTGGACAAATTACAATAATCTAAAAGAGCGAAAGAGTTACTCCGTATATAATATCACGAAAGATGACTTAAACCTGAAAAACTCTTGCGGATGTACGGATCAGAGTCGTCGAAGAAAGCTTTTCGCCTTGCCGCGAGTTTCTTGTCATATTCTGTTTCATCACATGCAAATGCCAATTGCCAAAATCAATAATATTAATGTACAGTAGCATTGAATATAAATCAAATTAAACATTCAATTTTCTTATGTCACATATAACTTGATCGAAATCATCAAACCCAATTTCGATTCGTTCTCTTTTTCTCATGAAGTCCTACTTTGAAATTAAGAGTCAACAAGAAACGACCTTTTTTGTTATTGAACCCTTATTTATACAACGTTTAGACGTTAGATGCACTAGAATAATGTCGTAATGATAATGAACTAATTCAATCCACAACTTGCGAAAGTGTAAAACAATAAATGTATGTTAGGCTAACCTGTTTCTGAGATTTCGTCGTCTGATGCCCTGCCATTTCTTTTATTGGAGCTGAAAATCTTTGGGATTATAGACTAATTTATGTCACAACCCCAAATATTAAAATAAAAAATCAATCAATGCATACATAAATATAAATACTGAGTTACAAGACACAAATAGGTATTAAGAAGATGTTCCAAGATCAAACCTTTTTCTTCTTAATACTCTTGACAGAATTCTCACCGCCGCCGCCGCCACCGCCACCGATGTGGTTCTCGCCGGAAGAGGTTGGAGAGGAGGAGGAGCTAGCGGAGGGGCTATTTTTCATTCTTCTTTAATTTTTATACAAAATCCCAATGAAGATAAAAATGTGACACAAATATGTGACATCGGTGATAAAATTGGCCCATATATGAATGTAATAATCTATAAATTTTTGAAGGGCTCAAATTTTTATCTTGAATCTTGTAGTTGATGCATAAAAATTGGGTTGATTTTCGAATTATAACATAAGATAATCAATTATAATTCTTGGTTTTAGGAATAATAGATGAAAATATATTTTTTTTTGATAAAGTTAAGTTTATTGGGTTTTCAGATCTTTGATGATTAAATTTAGTGGTTTTTCTCCATAAGATTAATCGATTAAAGTTCCAAATGAGAGTTGAGGAAAAGGGTTGGTTAAGTGTAACAGAATTTCCCGCCATGAGTTTCGGAGGGCTTTTCTATTTTTTATTTTTTGTTTATTTTTTAAGAGCCTAATTGTGCAAAAAAAAAAATAAAAAATTAAATTAACACAAACTAAAATTTATGATCTGCATAAGTGCAATCGATCGCTCACACTTTAATTAAGATCAAGTGCACTATCCTTATAATTCCAAAATTAGCCTATTAACTCGATTCGATACGCTTTTGTATGACTTTACGTCTTTACCACTCATTATAATTCATGGAAAATGTTAGGAGTCTATATAACTTACCACCTTGTTTATATGTTCAATCGAAAAAATTACTGTTTACCAAACTACTCCATTGTGAAGTACTCTGTAATAAAGTTATCAAACGTGTTCGTTAAGCGTTTCATTAACTTGAACTCAATTAAACTAAATTCAGTAATCGTTTTCACTTAACCCATCTCATGCTCACCAATGACCGGCCTAGAAGGTGCTAATGCCGCCCTGTGCTACGGTGTAGCTTCGCCTTGGTCACATAACCTAGTTCATCAAGCAATGTTGAATGAGCTTAATTAGCTTGCCATACAATTTTCAGAGAAATGGGTGTTTGATATTTGGGGACAAAGAAGTGCGACATATTGCACCTTCAATAACAATTCATTCATGCACGTATGTGGTGCTAGACGAATAACTAATTAAAAAAGCTTTAACAAATTTGATCATACTCGCTAGTAAACAATTTTTCTTTCTTTTTAATTAGATGATATAATGAAAAGAGGGGTGCCAATGAGAATATTGATCAATTCCCCTATCTTAAATCTCTAGCTAGATTCATAACATAATTTTCTCTGCATCTTCGGCATATACACCTCTGTTTTGTTAAAGTATTTTATACTTGAATAGATTTTTTCTCGTACATTCAAACTAAATATAAAACGCTTAATATAACCGAGAAGTATTGTCCTTTTCAAGCTAAATATAGGGAGGCTTGTTGGTCATCATCATTCATCAAAGTGAAGGTAATACTTGAGGAGCTCGCCACAAACAGGCAAAGAGCGATCAGCAAAGAAACCCATGTTATTGGCGTAACGGTGGTAGGACATGATGCCATTATTGTTGGTGACGATGACACGGGCGCGGTTGCGGCCCGGATCGGCTACCTTGCAGCCCTTAACTGGGCTTGATTTCAACACCACGTCACAGTACTGTTCTCCATGGTCGTGACTCACTACAAACGTGAACTTTCCATTTTTCTTTGTCACGGTTGTGTCTCTATATACCACCGTTGTATGCGCCTCGTTGTAGCATTGTAGCTCCACTACCGCACCTGTCACATACATCGATAGACTTTTAGTTGAGATAGTTTTCCTTAAATTAGTACTATATCAGACCACAGTTGTACAAAATGAATCTGAAGGAATCGTTTCTATTATGAGAGATAACAAACAAACATTAGTAGTACTCATCACTCCTGGCCTACACTATATATGCACCAAACTAAGCTACATGCATGTATACAAATAAGGTTTTATTTTGACTAGACGAGAAAATGTATGTACCTTGGATGTAAGTAGTAACATTGGTCTCGAACCCACACCGACAGGTGTCACAGTAGACTTTGCCGGTGACCTTGTAAGGCTCCGGCAAGTTTTCGCTGGTGGCGGTTGCGGCCAAAATGGATACCAGAGCAAACAACAACGCCACACCCCACTTGACATTTTCACTAGTACGTACTATCTTAATTTAGAAAGTGTTTGAAGTTGGACAAATTAGTAAAGAGAGAAGAGTTAGGTTGATTTATATACAAAGTCGTAAGTCGTATAGTCGGTGATCCAACTCACATGGGTTTAATTAATTTGATTACTGAGTATCAGGGAAGGGTGCATGGTACGGTGCTTCCTATTTAACGTCGAAAATGAGATATAAAAACGTACAATATATAATATACTACGACATGAACAGATTAAGTGACGCTTTGCACGGCGATTCCTACTCTCTCGCCCTCTCCCTCGGTGCTCCTTCTGCTTACATTTAATTATCAAAAACAAATTAAACCATTTATCGCTCAACTAGTCCACACACTAGCTAATACTCTAGCTAGGGGGCAAATCTTAAGATGACTTGTCGTTGTTAAGAACAATGTAACGCATCAACAAAATGAAAGTTCCACGTCAGGGATAGTAATATTTGGTAAGATCTCGTTTGATTTTACGAACTAAAAGTTTTGCACGAGAAAGCTTACGGTAACACCTTAAAAATTGATATAGAACTCGCCGTGAATTTTATATATTGTGAGTTTATCATTTGCTCATGATAATCGTCAAACAAAATAGCTAGCTAATTGAGTAAACGCACACTGGATGTAAGTCCTGAAAGATGAAAAATGGGGTTAATTTGACAAAAAGCAAGCAGAGGGTACAGAGGAATCTAAGATGACAAGCATGTGAGGAGGAGAGCACAGAGCCTAGAGTAATGCTCAAGTATGTCAACCCGACTTTAAAGTCATTTATTATGTAGCTAGTCGGCTTAGATCTCGGCTTAGATCTCTACTCTAAAGCCTAATTTCTCGTTGACTTCGAAGTTTGGATCTTATATTAAAGTTTGTGTTCGGACTTCTAACTCACATTATGCTTTACAGAATTGCCATCATAATCCGTTAATGTTAATGGTGTGAGATGTCCGTCCAGTTTAGCGGAGGTTTGCTCCGACTATATCTATATTCGATTGTGACTATATAATGTACCAGTCGTTTTTTAAGAAAATCTTGTTTTCAAAAGGCCCATCGGGCTCGGCAATGACGAGAACGGTTGATTTTTATCTCTTACTGGGCCAACCCATTTTGTAAAAGGCCACCGCAATAAACTGGACCTTAGTATCTATAGTCCATAAAAAAAAATTAGTTGGGAACTTGGGCCTACGTAACGAGACTGACTTGCCAATATAACTGAGGTGATGTCGTAGCGTCACCCGGTTGCGACCTAGCACCTAGATCGGCATAGTCGAGGTCTACATGAACAATTGAACACATTTCAACTCTTAGCTATTTCGTGGCGAAAAATCTGATCAAGACAACCCAAGTTTTTTGTTCCTATCTGATGCAGGCGCAAATAGCATGGAAACCAAAATGGAGAGTTCATACAAGTGTATGAATTTCAGGTTTGCGCAGTCAGGTTTGAGAGCCTTTTAGGAGGATCAAATGAAGCTTAATTTTGGCGTGCCATATCAATTTGGAAAGCCAAGACATAGAACTAAACCATGGAATTGATTTTACAATTAAATATCTTATGTTTTAGCTGCAGTTTATTATTTACTACAGGTCACAGCAAACACGAGTTCAGGAACTGCAGTTTTTATGGCTTGGGTTTGAAGAGGCATATCTCA
>JBBYHQ010255311.1:0-22694 GCA_038382645.1 Spergularia azorica
TCTTATTTGATATTAATTGAATATATGCTAATTATATATGTTGCAATTTCGGTCAAAATTGAAGAAATGATCAAATTATGTTTCCAAATAACTTAATGTGGAACATATGGTAGTAGAATTATTGACCAAAATCTTTGTTTTTTATTTGGACGAAATATTAGGGATTGATGTCTTTTATATCTAATTTTGTTAATAAAAGAATCAACAAAAAATCAATTGGCTTAGTGGTCGTACTGTTATGATATAACTTTGAGTTCACAGGTTCAAACCTTCATAGCCGCAAATTATACCATGCTCCAAGGAGCACAGGGAGTATGGTAATCCTCCTCTCAATAGATGAGTGAGGACCATATATTAAGCACTGGATGAGGTGACGATGACATCAGCAAATGACATCATCAATGATGTGGACGCAAAAATTATAATGATCACTGCATTTAACTCAGAAATTGAACTTCTCCACTCGAAAAGTGTCCATTACACATGATTTTTAATTCTTTATCCTAATCAGCTAGAGCAAAATTGAAACGAAGTAGTCATACACATTACACAAATACAAGCTGTCGAAAAATTGGTTCCAGTTCAAATGTTACTCAGCGTATACCCCGATCCTCAAGTCTTCTTTAACCTGCAGAAACCACCAGAAGAACTTGCACATATAAGATCCCCGGGTAAGCTCCAATCTATTTCGTTCTTTCTGTTAGCATTTAGAGTTATAATCTACACGTTTACAAGCTCAACGTCTTCACAAGAAGAGACATTTGGTCTGTTTTCATCACTGTCAAACGAGTGAACAACCTTCTATTGGTTTAAACAAACTACGGTAAGTCCTCAACACGAGATGGCACAAAAGAACGCTCAAGATATAGTTGCTTACCGAAAAAAGAAAATTGTACACTTTGAATCACTGCACGGATAACCCAGAAGCAATACACATCTTTGAATCTGCTCCGCCACTGACAATGGAATCACCTTTCCACCAATCAACACACAACACCTGGATTTATGATGAACAAGCATAGTTTAGAACCAATTAAAAGAACCATCACGTGTATACATATTTGATACATATACCAGACCAATGAAGTACCTTATCATCATGAGAACTGATCACGGAAAGAGGCCACTGCAAGATCCAGAGATAACATATGTGAGTTGATAGTTATACAATTGAACTAGATAAAAGGTGTCAAATAGAAGAATGAGTACCGCTGTTCTCAAATCCCATATCATTACTTTCCCATCATATGATGCAGAAGCTAAATGCAACTGTGATTTATTGTGCCATTTGCAAGCAGAGATCCAATTTGTGTGTGATGAAAACTGATACACGGGAGCTAATGTCCCTGGAAGAAAAAGATTACGTTAGAAATACGGTCCATGAAAGAAAATTTCCTAATACGGGTGGTGGACAAAGTATTTACAATGAGGTTAATTTAACGGACCTGGTCTACGTGGATCCCATACCCTTAAGGTGCCATCAGAAGCTCCAGCTGCTACTAGGGCAGAGCTTTCTCCCCCAACATCAATGTGGTTCAGAACTTTGCCGGAGAACTGAAAAAGATATCAGAGCCAATGAAGAAAAGAGTCAATTAAACAGTGAAACAGAAGACAATGACATCTTAACAGACGTGCATGCAGAGACATAGGTTAAGATCATCAGAGAGTAAGGGATGACACACCAGGCTCCAAGTAGCTTTTCCCGTTTCAACATCCCAAATTCTAATGGAATGATCCCATGACGCTGAATAGATAGTATCATCATTTGACCATTTAACACAAGAAACACAATTAGTGTGCCCCACCAGTGTAGACACTGCTTCACCCTGAAACCAATAAAATGAAATCAGTCGATGCTTTTTTGTTTCTTTTTGGGGTGGTTTGCGACTTAGAAGAATAGGGTCACCATGCACTCTACATAGATCAACTAACAAATTGGCACAAGTACAAGGTCTACTACATTCCAGCTCCACATCTGCCAGAATCCACATATAGGAACAAGTAATCTTTATTTCTTGCCACTCATTATGTTGCAGCAGAGCAATTTCATCATTTGATACTATGTCAGACATACTCCATATACAGCATTGGTTTCCTTAAATAAAAAGGACGAGAGAGAAATGATTCAGTACCCACATAGTCATTAGTGAACTGATCTCAGCTAGTATGCATTATAGCCATCGTCCAGTAAGAACCCGACTCTTGATGACTACATTTCATTTGAATGTCAATACGAAGGAGATTGTAAAGACCAATTTATACAAAGTTTACCACTCATAAAACAGAGGGACAGCCACTTCCTGTAAGTGACAACTACTACTTCCCCTTCAAAAGGATAAGATCATAGACGTTTTGCAGAAAGGATCCAGCACATACTGATGTTTATGTAAAACACGGTGGTGTTTTACGGATTTTTCTTTTGAAGTTCTTTCTGTTGAAATTAACAATTACTATAATTAAGCACACTATGAAGTCTGAAACAGTCAATAGCTCATCTGTTATGTTGTGTCGATTGCATACAGACTTACAGAGTATATAGCAGCACAATACTTTAAACACCTTTTCTTTAGGCTAGAGCACGTACCTCTGACTGTGTCTCCTCTGCTGCGCCTCTCTTTTTTCTCTTCTTGATGGAAACAACATCACCATCGGGATCAGAACGACTTGTCTGCCACAGATTAATTGTAGAGTCCCAAGATCCTGAACAGACCTGAATATGCAGCCAAAAGTAAGCCAAGCATACACATACCAGTATACCACGTATATTACGATGAATTTCTTTTTTTTTTTTTTGAATCATGAACAGAATACCATAAGCCCAGATTGCTGTGAGGAGACACATTGAACAGCTGCAGTATGCCCACGTAAAACCTTATAAGCAGTAATGGTTCCTGGGTGATTAATGGAGTCCTCTGCATCAAACTTCAAAAGGAAAAAAAGGTAAATTCAGTAAGAGGTTCAGTCATCCAATCTATCTTCCAATCGTCAGCACTAGATCATAATTTTAGTACACAGATAAGAGGTAAAATGGATCACCTCCCAAAGCCTGAGAGTCCGATCCTTTGAAGCAGTTGCCACGCGGATTCCATTAGCGTTTTCTGAACCACAGAAGTAAAATTCAAAAGACTGAAGAGAAACCATATACAAACCTCATTGCCATTAACATGGGATACACTACAGAGCAATTAACAGGACATCTTAACATGGTGTCCTAACCAAGGGTTCCTAAGCAGAATAGAAAAGGATTTCCCCCAGCCACCCAAGGTTCTTTTTTTTTTGGAAGTAATATTCATCCAGATTGCAGTAGAAGTAATAGGATTCACGGCCATAACCTGTAGTAGTAGTACAGACTACAAAGAGCACCTACACCAGCCTTCATGCTCAGAAATAAAATTAAACTCATAATAAAAGCCTACCACCAGGCACCAGCATACAATATGACTATTATGATCCTTGACACACCGTCACCATACTTCCACAAATGGGAACTACTTCGGGTTTCAGTACTGGTCATAAATATAGGATCACATCAAGGGGATAGCACAAGTCCCCGAGGGACAGGAAATTAAGCACATACGAAAAAAAGCAAATAGAAAAAATCAACATTCACACGTAACACCTTTAAGCCAGAGTAAGGCGGAGAGTCCAATTCAAGAGGACATAATAAAAGAGAGAAAAAAAAAAAAACCATAATAGTGCAAAATAAAGTGCAAACGAATTGTAACAAAATCACTATTCCCTAACTTGTAACATTATTTAGCATTTGCTTCTGAGTCTGTGTTATTTAGTTTCTGCTTTCGTTAGTGTGATACAGTGGCCCATCGCTTAGCCGAATTGGCGGCTACTTCCTACTGCAACGAGTCTTGGGGGCCAGGCAGCTAGGGTGGATTAAGGATCTTGCCCTGGCCAATGTAATCCATTCTGATGATAATGAGTACCATACCACTTGGACATTAAAAAAATATGTACATTATAATTACTGTGAGGCAGTAAACTGTTATACCATTTGTCATCAATAGTCCTACGATATTTAGTACACGCATGGGCCATCACTAGTCATACGATATCTACAGTGGGAGGCTCTTTAGTTCTATCAAAATCAGTATTGATCAATGATCAAATGTTTAAGCGGTGACACCTCTACCAAAATCATGCTCTCGAAATCGACTTAACTCCAGCTGTACTAGCACATTTGACACTAAATAGAGCTCTCCCTTGGCCCTATTTGTTCGTTCATCTTCCTTGTAACAAGCACGAGATTGACATCACACAAGCGACTGCCCATAAAATGAAGAACAATCAGGACTCCCTCGAAAAAGGGGGGGGGCAAAAAAAATGATACCCTTCACCTAAACAGTCTAAGTTTCCTTCTATACCTTGATCCAATACACCAAGACTGCTTAGGTAGACCATACAGTAACCTATCTCTCTAGCAAGGTCCCATAAGGCTGAACTTTTGTATTGTCAAGCATTCAAACTTCAACCAACAAGAATTTCTAAGAGAAGCCACAAGCTGAGAAAATAGTAATATCGCCCGGAAGGAAACAAAAAAGAATAACAAAATAATCAATAACAACATGGTATCTATTACAAGCAGTCTTGCAACTTCAATCACAGAATAATCTAAACACCAGCTACAAAGACGTCTTAAAAATGTAAACTGTCAGTATTAAATCACTTTTGATGAATCAATACCTAGGAAAAGCATATAAAACAGCGAGACCTAACTACAGTAATCATTAAGGGGGGCGCATATTCGTATGGAAAGTTTCAAGTAACATACCATTAGTGTTGACAACACAAAGGGAAGTGAGAGCATCACTATGACCTCCTAACAAATAGGAACATGTCCCAGCACCCTTCCATACCCTAAACAAATAAATCAGTGATTAACTGTTTCTCGATGAAAATCCAAATACTAAGAAACAAAGTAAAATAACATCCTACAAGCAATACCTTCCAAAACTATCATATGATCCTGTCAAAATAACCCTGTAATAAAAACATTGAGCCATCAGGTACGCGATCATAATAATTTAAAAAGAAAAATAAAAAACAAACATAGATTCTAAAATCAGTACCAGTCATAAATGTCATACTATGTTACGGCCTACTGTGATACCTGAGGCTTTTCCAAATATAGGGGGAAGTTTGCTATGAGTGGAAAATTGGAGGAAACATCACCAGATATAAGTAATTTTGAACCGTACAGACTTTGCCTAATTACACAGCCAGAAATATATAAAAGAAATGCATTCTAAAACAGTCGAGTGCATCATATTGGTTGCTACTGCACAATAGACAATTTGAGCAACAAAAAGTCAAAACTAGAGCAAAAGATATCCATTTCAAAAATTACCCAGGATGTGACCCATCGATTGCGCTGACCCAATCATCATGTAAAGATGGTTCTTCTTTCTTGCGAGGGGCAACAGCTTTGATATATTCGATATCCAAAATTTTCTCCTGGTAAAGAGCAAGCATAATAGCAATCAATACAAGTGGAAAGGGTAAGACTATACTAGCATTTCTCCGTGAAAACAACACGTTGATTATCTTAAGCATCTACTCATAGAATATACCCTCTCAATGGTCTTCTTTTGTGAAAATTTGTAACAATCACTAAACACAATTCAACAGGGACCTTGCAGAAAAGCCCTTAATCTGGAAGTACTGAGGGTGAAACATGTAGGATTAATGGTGGCATTCATTGTTTCCAGTCTATTGAACTAGTTGCTAGCTTTCCGTCTCACCCTTATTTTCGTGAACTTTTTTACAAGAACAAAAACAAACTGGTGTAAAAAGAAAATATAATACCCTGATACTCTTTTATCTTATGGATACCTCTCACCCTTGCGCTACTAGTTTAATACAACACCAATCTCCTCAATGATTTTTCTCCCTCTGGATTCATCTTCCAAAAACTGGTATGAATCCTATTTCAGCTCAAAATTATATAGACAACACCACTCAGGTTTTATATTAATCAAAACGGTAATTCTTGTACAATCACCAAATGTAAGTAGTCTCCAACTCTCCATTACAAAACTTGTGTAGAGTACACACTGAAACAATCATAGACACACAGAGAATCAAAGTGGCTACAATAACTAAAATGTACTCTCCAATTCAACACGAAGCAAAAGCTATGCACACCACCCAAAGAGACCGACACTTGCCACTATTTTAAACTAAGAAGCCCACAAGTACAGAAGCAAACCAATGACTGAGGCTTACTGCTCTAACTTAGAATCGCAAAAGTAGATAAGCAAAGCAAGAAAGGAAGCTTACAGCTTTAACTTAAACACAAAAGAAGCACAGCGGTTATTCACTTCTTCAGCTAAAATGCATATGCATAACGCGGAAATTGGGCATAATACAAGCCTCAAACCACAAAAAGAGAAGGGGCTTTATTTAGGAAGCTCACAAATTCTAAAACTAAAAGTGAACACCATACAAAGAGACAACACTTGCCACATTTCAATACTCAAATCCACACAAGTACATATGCAAACCGATAAATAATGCTACAAGAAATCAAAGGTTATTACTTTACAACAACAACATCAAAGCCTTAGTCCCAAATGATTTGGGGTCAACTAACATGAATCGTTCTTGCGAAATTCGGCCTCAAAACAAAACACAATCCACAGGAAAAAATCAATAAAACGGCACTTAATTAGGAAACCCACAAATTCCAAGTAAACTAAAACACCACAGAAACAAATTTTAAGCACTTTAAGAAGAAGAAGAAGAAGAAGAAGAAGAAGCATACAGCTGAAATGCCCTTAGCAAGAAGGAACTCTTCGAGCGACATCCGAACGAGCTCGCCATCGATTAAAAAATCAAAGGGTTCAGGCTCCCAATCAGAATCACCTGCCCCCAAAACAAAAACACGAAAACAAAATCATCAAAACTTCACAAATACGCATAAGAATTACACCGAAAAGGAAACAATGAATAAAGGAAGTAAGAAGAGGGGGAATTTACGGGAGGAAAGGAGGTTGTTGATGACAGAAGAGAGGCCTAAGCGAGTGACATTAGAAGGGATGGCAATGGAGGAGAAGGGCACTTTGTATGTGTCTTCTAATTGTGTGAAGAATCGAGCTTGTACTGTTTTCACGCTTTCGTCCGCCATGTCCATCTCGTCGTTGGCGGATGTTTCAGCTTCAACTTGAAGCTTCTTCTTCAAGGAGGAGGTGAGGAGAAGGAAGAAGAGAGAGATTGGGGAAAGAATGGCTGCTTTGCTTTAATTTTGGGGGGTTTAGGGCAGCAGGGTTTAAACGGACAGGAAAATGTCATGTCTTTTTTTTTCTTTTGTTTTTTTTGTTGTTTTGGTAGTTCTATTTATTTGTGGGAAAAGATATCAGCAAATCAGAGTGGCGCAGCGGAAGCGTGGTGGGCCCATAACCCACAGGTCCCAGGATCGAAACCTGGCTCTGATATAGAGTTGGCTTCCGTACCATTTTGTTCTGCTTCGCACATGTAGATAAATACAGCCAATACTGGTGTTGTTCAAACCCGAAAGTAATGACTCGACCATGATTTAAATATAAGTCTTGCATATTTCCGAGACATAAGGTATATTGCATTTTCCGGTAGACCTTTTGATCAGTTGATACCGAAATTCCTCTGAGTGAAGTATCTACCCGCAACTCTTACTTTGGAGTGAAATGCACCTCCTAGTCTTCCTCACTGAACATTGAGCTGCGACTGTCAACACTATATCCTTCTGCATTTCGTAGCACCCCCTTGACTGCTTGACCTCTTCATCGGCCATCAGTGTGATAGGGTTCGCAACAAGTGATGAATCGTGGTACGCACAAAACTGATAGCCAAGGATCCTTTTGTTGTAGTAATTCCAAACCATTAAAGTCACAAAAATATTCTATCAGACATAACTATAACATTAGAGTTCATAGCAGAATTACTCATTTATATTAGGATTCATGCGTATTACGGAGTACAAGTAAGAAGTAACAACAATGCCATAAACATTAAGTTCATGGTTTGGAGGTTATTTAACTCCAAAATCTTCTTGATCGCATGATCAACAGCAGTACGTACTCAATCAAACTGTTACACTTTCAGGAGTTATCTCTTGAGTCGCGACATTTGAGCATGCAGCAGCAGCATCACCTTAGGCCTTCTCGTCGTTGAGTAATGAGGAAACTCTAGCTGCTAAGCTCTGTTTCGCCTCAGGGGAAACACCGTGTTTGCCAATTATCGACTCCAACACTGCTTCGGACATGTTCTTGTTCTCTATCACCGCTTTTCCAGCTTGTGGGATGGACTCATGCTTCGAAAAGGCAACCTGTAGTTGAGTCAAAAATCGAT
Organism: Spergularia azorica; assembly: GCA_038382645.1. Taxonomy (NCBI): domain Eukaryota; kingdom Viridiplantae; phylum Streptophyta; class Magnoliopsida; order Caryophyllales; family Caryophyllaceae; genus Spergularia; species Spergularia azorica. Next base: position 8,338 of record JBBYHQ010255311.1, read on the forward strand.
ATTATTATTGTCTTATTGATGGTTTTTTCGAGTGATTTTAGCCACAAAGACATAAAGGGTACTAAGTTACTAACCGTTAACGACCCAAGAGGGGATCGAGTGAACATAATAGAGTGTCCAGGAGGAAAATTCTCTTCCTTAAAGACCTCGATGAACTTCTCGACAGCCTTCTCTTCCTCGTCAGTGTAAATTCCTATCGATTTCCAGAACTTGACGCAGTTTTCCGTCACCTTTTCTGAGTACTGTTCTCCCGTCAGTGGCAAGATCATCGTAACCTGAGTGAATGTCTCAAATTGACCTAAAAATTGATCAAAGATGTATATTATTATGAGATTCTTAGCATGATGATCGAGTAGCAAACTCTTAGACTACTTTTTTTCATGCTTAAGGTAAAAATACATACATGTCATTTTACGTACATACACACCCAATTGCGGTTGATCTCCTCTCTTTTTCCGACACGTTAGACACTACACACTTATGTGCAACAAATAAATAATATCGCTACTCATCTTTTGTAGAATAGTATTGATGTTAGTATCTATCTTTTGGAGACTTGAACTCTTGAAGTGTATGTAGAGGAGTAACGTTTACTCAAAACTAGTGACTAATGAATGCAACAAATAAATAGAACAGACTTACTGTTGCATCTCATTTTGCCCAGACATGCAACAAAGTACAATGTTTTCGTAAGAAGAAGGTGACCTTGTTTTACGAGGCTTCTTTATCACTAATCAACGTGTTAGTTGAGTGAGTACAACACATTACTGTCTAGCACTACTCGACAATTCATTTTGGGCGTATCACGGGAGGCAATGAGGATCCTCTGTCCCATTTTGTGTGCCACTCCATGTATCCCTCCAATCAAATTTCAGGAAATCCATTCATTTTAAATTTTATATTTAATGATATTCTAATATCTGATTGGAGGGGTACATGGAGTGGCACAAAAAATGGGACAAAGGATCTTGATTGGCACTGGAGGATTCTCTATGAATCAGGAATTACCGTATAACCCCCAACTTCACCGAGACTGAACGCTATTTAGACAGGTAAAAACAATCAATTTGTGTTTAAGTACATGGCGTGAAAACAAGGTAAGCTAGCATTTCTTTTTTTTTTCTTTTTTTGTAAGGAGCTAGACAAAGAGGGTTAGGTAGCATTCACTAATAAAGAACAGAGAGGTCCCAATTCCCGTGTCCGTCTTTATGATGAATTAAGACTTGTTTAGCTTGAAGCCAATTTAGCGGTGTACATCTAAATGAACGTCTAGGACAAGTGTAAAATCCACAAAATGGGTCACAATCCGTGTCACGTCCTTAAAAGCAATTGGCGATAACATATCTTTATTTTCTAAGCGTTTCATCGACAATCGTGTAAACATCTTGCACGGTAAACCTATGTTTTATAAGCAAATAATTAAAGTGTGAGGTGTGTTTGGTCAATCTCCTAAAGTGTTTTAAGACAGTTTCTAGGTCCCAAAAACTGAAAAGTGGACAAACACACAAAACCGAAAAACTGTTTCTAATTTTTGAGAAGCACTTCTAGTTTATATTTGTTTATCACAAGTATAAGCTCCAATTTGGACCTCCTTATCCATAAACTGTTTATGAGAAATAGTTCGGGAAGAATTGGAGTTTGGCTAAGCAGACCCTTAGTCCCTATGCGATTTGCATTTTTCTGATTTGATCTGATTTGAATTGAACTGATCGGATTTGAATAAACTTGATTTGATTTGATTTGATCTGAATTGAATTTATTGATAAATAAACTGCAATTAGACGAATTAATAACTAAAAGTAGACTAGATTCATTGATTAAATTTTTATGATTTGATTTGATTTGAATGAAACTGGTCTAATATGATTTGATTGAAATAAATAATCTGAAAACACAGTCTAATAAGTTAAATCGCACAACACCTTAACTACAATAAAGGATGACACAATAAGCTGCGTGTAACAGTCCATTTTGTTTTGGTAATAATACTCCGTAGCATTTTTTTTCGTAAAAGAAAGGATGAAAAGTTTGTACCTGTAACGATATCCCGGAAAAACTCAGCAGAGTCCGCCAATTCAGTGGCACTTTTGCCCTTCCATTTAAGGGCCAACTCCGAAATTGCGCATTCTTCCAAATAAACTCCAATTGCCGTAAACTTTACGAATTTGCCTCCTAGATCCATTCCTCTCACCCCTGCGTGCACGTTAATTATTAAGCCACCAACACAATCCTTGCCATTCTACTTTTAGCACATATGACAATTCAATCTAACCCAAAAAACGTAAACTATGTGAAACTTTTGCATGCAACCGTTGCACACAAAATAAGACGTAACAAATTAAAAGCTTAAGCGTAACAAATTTCCGATTTCGAGATGCGTTTTCATACTTCTAGTAAAAAACTTAAAAAGGTTAAACCTAAACATAAACGAGTGTGAAAATAGTCGCTCCCTGCCGTAAAGAAATTGCAAACATCTACCGGCGAATTGGAGTGGTGCCGTGGTGGATATAGCGACTATTAAGTACTAACCTGCGCCACCGAGGAAGAAGGACTTGTCGGAGCCAGGAGGTTTGACCGTGGGTGGGAACACGTAGTCCTCAACCTTGACTTCTGTTACACTGGCTGACGCTGCCATTAATTCTAGAGTATAATTAACAAATGAGATTCGAAGTTTTTTTTCTTTGGGAGTGTTGATGAGAGTTTTTGTCGATGATAATGAAGAGTATATACGTATGATGGAGTGAGCTTTTATATATAGGGGAATTAATTAATGACAGTTGTTGCATGGAGAATTTGATACCAATTAAATTTCTTTGAGTCAAAAGGGTTTTTAATGAGGCCCGTAACTTATTTCACCAATTCCCATAAGGAGTAGGTGTATTCGGAACTCAGATCCTTTCGAGTTGAAAAATCGATCATGTATGTATTAGAGTATGTATGTGCTTCCTAAGTTTTTCTAGATTTTGTACTATCGTTTCTGGTACATTTTATCAATTCTAAAGAATTTTTTCAGCAACATTTAGACGTTTTTGAGGGATTTGGACTTTGAAGTAGTTATTTCTTCTAATTCTTTTTTCTTGGACCTAAAATATTTTAATTCAATATTCTGTCATATGCATGCGGGAGCCTTTGAAATATTGGAGCAATATTATTGTTGTCATTGATAATCGAAATTAAAGCTATTATATTTTCTGGGAATCTTGGTTCAATTTACAATTTTTACATGCATGGCTCATTTAAGGTACGTGCGAGCCAGGTGGTGGTGCTCACCACGGAGTTGGTTAGTATTGAATGGAAGATGAAATCCAGTAGTAGTTGACAAATAGTTTTGGGTTGTAAGCTCAAAGTTGCTCGTGGAAGAAAGGTAGCCACTCAAGACAACTAACTACACTTTTAGGCTTCAGCGATCTTATTACGTGAGTATGTGGGTGGTAGGTAGACACTGTAGACTTGTTAAATTGGTTGGTGGGTAATTTGGATTCGTATAAAATATAGAGGATGCATTATGCATATACTGATTCAAGTTAAGTTTAGATCAGGTCACCTTTCGAATCATATATCTCAAGTCCACTTTGGGTTTGGTTCAAGATCGGTTTGTGATAGGTCTATTTCGGATGCATCAATCACGGGTCAAAGCCAGATTATGTCATATTCGGGCTGGGTCAATTCCGAAATTGCGCGTTCTTCCAAATAAACTCTAACTAGTTTTTTACCCCGTGTAAATCATAGGACGTTGAATTACTTCTTTTTAGCATAATCACGTACTAGTATGCATTATAGTGTTAATACACGTTATATTTATGGTCAATTTTCTTCTTTTTTATATCAGTAATATACTGGCCCCAAAAGGCTCCGTCCCTGTGGAACCGAGCATGAACCCGGTAGGAGGCCCCAAAAGGATTATTTAGGGAATCCTAACTTATAAGAACACCCCAACTAAAAATATTACAATAGTCATAACTAAAGTATTAAACCATGCCCATTGCCCAACAACAACAAAGATCAACCCACAAATATAACAGAAATTGCCCAGAATGATGGAAGCAACAAGCGAGCAGACACTATGCGAATTCAAAAAAGTCTTCACCACTAACACTCGGAATTTTTAGCAATTATGCTATTTAAATCAACCAAGATTATGCTAAAGATTGTTGATGACGAAAATATTTCCAGCTGATCAATGTCGCAACGATACAAGTTAAATATCATTGTGATGGGCCACAATGTCATTGGCAAAAGGCTCAATAGGACCTAACTATCTGTTAGGGCTAGCATTGACACAACTAAGACGTTTTATGCCAGACTCAAAAAGTGGAGAATGACGCTATTCTCGGAAGCTATTGAGAATTTGAACAGGACGTGATAAATCGCCTTCAACCGCTCGGCACCACGATCAGAGAAGAAAATGGGGAGAGTTGTGCAACCGTTAAGAAGTCCTATGTATAAAAGCACACACCAAGGCACGACAAAAAGAACATCAATCAATCATCAACAACACAAAGTACAATTTTATCTTTTCACAGTACAAGGAGGTCTCACTCCGTATCGCGAGCATAGTGAAAATAATAGGCATGGGGGCAATTGTTCTATACCTTCCTTGACTCTTCATTAGCAGCATGATTCCTTTCAATTATTGTATTTTATTATTTGTAAGAATCCTCATGTTATTCGATGAAATCGTTTAAGTTCAGTACAAGTACCACGTAGTGTTCTATTTCCTGCGGTTTAGTTTAGGTTAATTGCTTCATAGGTGGGACGTAACATATAACTATCCCATATTTTTAACGTTCAACAATGAACAACTTGAAAGTTGAAACCTCTTACAATTGAATTGACAAACTGTAAAACCACGCGCCACACAACAATATGACTCGGTAATCAACCGACACTCAAAGTAGCAATGAATCGAGCCAATGACGGCATTTTATCACATTGATTTTCACGTCTCTGGAATAATGTCCTGAGAAAATGTTACAAATTTTGGGAACAGTTCGAGCTTCAAAATGGTGTTGTGGAACAAAAATCGGCAAATTTACGTGATGCCCCGAGTTATGCATGATTGCTCGTGGTGTCCCCACTTATGAAAATAATGTTAATTTTGGGTTAGTTTCAGATTAGTTACCTAATTAAATATTTATGATAAAAAATAAAATAAAAATATTTTTTTCAATTATTCAACAAAAAATTCAATTTTTTTTTTTCAAAAAAAATTCCCCGTAATTTTCAAATTTACCCAAATATTGTGCACCTGATGCCCTTGAGTTAAGCATAACAGTACTTGTGGTCGGTGCTCCTGAGTTAGGCATAACAGTACATGTGGTGCACCTCACTTTTACACATTGATGGAATTTTTTTTTTTTTGGAATATTTAGAAAAAAAAAATGTAATTAGGTAACTACTCCGTAATCCTTAGCTCAACCAAACTAACCCCACCACGTCACCACTTGCGGTCAATTCTAGACGGGTGTTAGTCAAAGTTTGTCAAAGGGGCACCATGTGCATTGGTTTACAAAGTTAGAGGGTACCATGATGTAGTAGTTTCAAAAGTGGGGGCGCCACGCGCATTTGTCGTTGACTCGAGGGCACCACATACGTGGATTTATCGAACAAAAAGTTTGAGCCGGGGAAGAATTAGTCGAAAATAGAGTAGTCAGCGCCAGAGATTGACATTTTAGTCGGCGGAATACTCACTAAGTTATGGGGGAGTTTCTAAGGAGGAGTATCGTCCCATGTCCATAAGTCCGATGATATTTCATACTAAACTCAATTGGCAATGATAAACTCATTACCTTACAAACATGTTCCACCCACTTCAATTCTCTGATGTGAAACTACCGCTCACACATAAATGCCTAACAATCTTCCCTTTTCCCAGCTACCCCCTTAACCAAACACCGAGTAAATCAAACCACCGCACTATTGGACCTTGACACCGCCCTTAATCAATAATTTTATACACCATGCCATTTAGCCACGTGTGTTGTACAACCACATGTTTGCGCTTGGCATCGCATGTACGTGTATCATATTCCAAAGGTCATTAACCACACTCCCACCTACTCCATAAGAATCAGCATAGCAGAGCCCATTCTTTTCGCAAGAGTCACATTGTCATATCCGCTATACCAACAATTCCAGTCCATATCGCATAGCATATTCCGTTCCACCAATGAGCCCAACGGCCCCGACCCATCTCCGTGGTACAAACCATGGGTTCTAATGCAACTGTTGGGGGGAGTAATGAGGTGTACCATTCAGGCAACCAAGTGACAATAGAAAGAGTAAACCATTACCTAACAAACATGTTACACTCTATCCCATCTTGTGTCCTACTTTATATACTCCTATCAGAATTTAGAAAATCTATAATTGGAAGCTAACAAGGAGTGAGACACAAAATGCGACAGATGATCCTCGTTCTTCGAGGGTTCGAATACCCCATAAAAGGTTTCCCCAAAGGAGCCCTATCACCTTATCCTCCCATCAGAAAGTCAATGAATCGAGCGTTTGACTCAATAATATATTAAAATAAAAATTGGTCTATGAAAAGAAGAAGTTACTATTCTCCAAATTAAAATCACAAGTTAACCTTTGGTTTTTGCTGTAATTCCAAGTTTTGACTCTCCTCCTAAAACAACCATCCCTCTACACCCAAAAATAAAAAAAAACCTCCATTAAAATCCTTCTAATTAAAACCTCCATTGACGATTTCTGAAGCGTAAGAAAGAAGATTGAAAAAAATGTCGTGGCTGAGGACGGCGGTGAACAAGGCGGTAGAAGTCGGTAACAAGAACAACATAACTCGGACCGTCAGAAATTACGCGGATTCCGTCGTTCATCAAGCTGGTCAAGCCGTCGCTGAAGGCGCCAAACTTCTCCAAGATCGCATTGTTAGTTTCTTTTTTCTTCATTTCTTTCTTATTTTATCAATTCTATGATTCTTTTTTCCGTTGCTATTTACGTGATTTTTCGCGAATTTGTTTCCGATTAAATGTTCCTCATTTGCATGTTGCGTGTTGTTTAATCTTCAACAAATTCAGCTGTTTCCGGCGATAATGTTTGTTTGAGCCGGCGTTAGTTTCGTGCAATTAGGTTTTTTAGAAGATGATTGGATGTTGTTTGTGGTTGAAAATGTGGAGCGTTTTCGTTTTCCTGTTGATTTTGATTGGATAATTTAGATTTTAGGGGAGAAATGTTGTTTCTAAGGTTTGTGGCGAGGGTTATCGATTATTCGTGGTGTGATATAGGAGGCATTTACCGTGTTTTAGCAATTGGTAGCTTGGAATTGCGTAGTGATGGAGAAACTCTTACGTTCGCGAATTTTTTGGGGCAAACAAGTGTTGAGAAGGATGTATTCCTTTTGGCTAATAGATGAAGTAACGAGGGAATGAGGCATGTTCAGTGTTTTAGTAATTGCGTTGCAGACGGTAGCTTGGAATTGCGTAATGATGGAGAAACTCTTACATTCGCGATCATTTTTGGGGGAAACTAGTGTTGAGAAGGGTGTATTCCTTTTTGTTAATAGATGAAGTAAAGAGGGAATGAGGCATTTTCAGTGTTTTAGTAATTGTGTTGCAGACGGTAGCTTGGAATTGCGGCAATGATGGAGGAACTCTTACATTCGCGATCAATTTTGGGGGAAACTAGTTTTGACTGTTGAGAAGGATGTATTCCTTTTTGTTAATAGATAACGTAACACACGAATTCTATAATGTTGTAGTTTAGAGAACTCATAGAAGTACCTTTTGGCATTTCTAGCTTAACTGTGATTATTGGTGCATTGTGGCATATCATTGGCATTTCTCAGGAGCAAGGCATATTTCTCATTGTGGCATATTTACTAACCAATGATAAGAAAGTATAACGGACGCAGGGCCGTCTCACAGTATTGGGTGGCCCTGTGTGGAAGCTATAGTTGGGTCCTTTAAAACTGAAGATAATTCATTCGTCAAAGTAAAATGTCAAAAACTTTCAGATAATTATGTATACAACTAAAAATCAAATGGATTTTATCCAGCTAAGTTGGTTAAATCCCTAATCTAAAAAATAGGATTCTTTGTTTTTTCACAATCCATTATCTTCTTATATGGTGTAACCCTCCAATTATACAACTTCAGTAGTTCAGTGTATACAAATTTGACTTCCAACTCATGACTTTTTAGATAATCACTAAATATTGCATTGCACACAACCATAGTAGAATGGCATCTCATATAAACAAGTATAATAAGGTCAATCCCTCTCAAAGAGAAAGAGAGAGAAAGAAAAGCCCATTAAGGTGAAAACTGAAAAGTTGGTGCCAAGGAAGAAAGGAAGTCTAAGAAAATGGAAATGTAAAAGGGAAATAGACCGTATATTGGGCCAAGAAGACAAACAAGGAAAGAAAGTCGAATAAAAACAAAAGCTTTCGCGCAGTAAAAACAAAGCTCTGCATCCTCGAACACAGGACCTCATACACAGGGTTAGTGTAACAATTACAAATCCAGCACACTACCACTTTGACCTATGCATCTAAGTAACGGATAAAATATTCCAGGGGCCCTGTTGTTGTGAGGCCCTGTATGAGCGCACAGATCGCATGGGCTAATAGCCGGCCTTGAATCTTTCCAGTGTTTCGTTTGAGCAAAACTCCCTTCTTACTGCAGAAATCCATCATTCGTTACGTGTAGTATCTGGGGTAAGTAATATTATTAGATTTGGGTATAACCAGTCACGCTTTCAAGGGGTACCATATCTTTGCATCAAAGGAATTGGAGATTCTTTTAATGTCCACACAAGGCGGACTTCTTGATCTCTTTTGTTCCCTGGTTCTATTGATTGCCTGATTGCCCTGATATAGAATTACCTCTACTATTTAAACTGCTGCATTGTAGCATTGTTAGCTGACGGCCCCATGAATGGTTACTGGTTAAAGTTTATACCACTTTTCTCTTTTAAGAGTGCCTGGCCACTGTTATTATATGTAATAGCTTTTGAAGTTTACAAATTTGTTATGAAAGGTACTTAGATCTTACGTTTTTAAAGGTAACACACAATTGCAGGTAACTCGAAATCAGAAAAGCTACAAGCATGCCGTCAAGAGATTGGAAGAGGCCTCTGTCAGTTGCAGGGGGCCTGAAAGGGTTCAGCTTTTGAAAAGATGGTTGAGTCTGCTCAGAGAAATTGAGAGGATGTCTGGAAACGCAGCTGAGGAACATATAATGACTCTTGAGCAACACCTTGACTCTGATGAGATCAAAGATAACACAAGGAAGCCATCTTTAGTACGTAAAAAGCTATTTTTCAACTCTTTTTTTCCTGCCAATGAGCACCATATTTCCATGATCTGTACGAGCTAGTTGTTGGAGCTCTTGGGGGTGATATAGTTATAATATAAAGAACAGCAACCTTTTAAGAGCGCCTCATGTGTCTTGTACCTAGTACCCCGCAAGGCCGCAATTCTTTGTTAATTTCCTTTCACTCTTTCAAACCTCGTTGCAACTTTCATTTTAAAGGGTAGCTTGATTACTATATAAGGCTCGCATGGATTAGAGTAATGTTTATTAGGGTAACAGAGGCTAAGACAAGGGATAAATTAGAGAAATGGTGGTGGTATGGGGAGGAGCAAAGGGGTGGAGGGGGAACTATGACCCCCATATTGGACTAATGCATTACCCTAGGGGGAGGTGGGAAAATATGACCCCTCTCTATGGGTAATCATTACCCCCTCTATCCCCCATTCGCATCTATCTTCCACCAGTATTTTCTCAATTTCCCATTTATTTTCAGTCTATTGCTTCAGTAGTAGTTGCCCCCATTTCGAATGACTTCTAAAATATAATACGTTTCCCAGTTCTCTAGTGAACTTATGCAGTTGGGTTGGGAGGAGGTGATCGGGATAATCAGGGAAAAACACAATTTTGTAAAATGAAAAGACAACAACTTGGGGGCAATATAAGTCTAGGAGTAAACATTAAAGACAATTGGACATTTTCCTGGTTTCTTAGTTCTGATGAAGATGAAAGCAAGTTTCATGGCATGATATTTAGTTTCTTTCGTTGTGAGCAATTCTGCCTGTTTTTACCATGCTGAAATTTATCTTCAGTTACTTATCTTGCTAAACTGTGAACAGCAGTTCTATGCATCGCTGTCACTGTACTTGCTCTGGTTATTCTCTAGCCTTTTTTCCCCACCGAGTAATGTTTTTAAAACAAATGATCTGGTTTTGTTTAGGATTTGAGGTTATCATGTGTAATACTTTGATGGTCCTTGTCCATACCTGATTGTCTTCTTATCCATGGACAGGTTCTGTTCTATGATTCTGATGACCAGAGTGAGCCAATGAGTTTTCGTGATGTGTTTCTTCACAGTCAAGCTCTAGAGGGCATAACCTTGTCGATGGTATGTCAACAAAACTTATGTGACTTGATTTCTTTTTAACGTATGTCGAGGCTGGGAATTATATGCCTGGAGTCTGGTTTTTAAAACTTGATTTAGTTCGGCTTAAATTTTGTCTTTTTCAGTTGTTTGATTAACTCTGGAAGTTACGGATTCTTGTTTGGTTAGCTCATGGAAGATACGGATGACGTATGCTTTTTTGTTCCACATATAACGAAAACCTGTATATTCATATTATTAAATATACTTTCTTGATAAGCCTGGTATTGTATGTTACAAAGGAAAGGCAGGCAAGGAATGGACACTCAACCACTAAAACTTGATGGACTTACCTTTTTGTAGTTGTTTAAAACTGTTAGTGCTGGTCATTGTTGATAACATTTCAGTGACATAGAGCAAATTTAGGAGAAGGCAAATTCATGAGAACATGTTGATAATGAATATGGTATATGTTCTGCATAGGAATGAAGGATGGTTGCACTGTTTCATATTAATAGACAACATGAAGAGATGTGGTGTATGCCGTCTTCCTTGTGGTTGGCATGAATGGAGAACAACTAGTTTGTGGGTACGTATTTGGGCTGACCGGCTTTAAGGGTTGTTTTTAAGAACTTAGTTATGGGCTCTTAGGTGTCCCAGGACATACTGTTAGTACATCAGCCTATTACCTAAGTTCGATTTCACAAGTCTATGGTGAAAATGTTGGAAATTACGATAGTCGGGTTCACTTTTTATTTCATGTAAAAAAAACAGTTTTTTTTTTTTCCTTTGTGAAATTGCATAGGTTATGTAGATCTATAGCACTAATTTCTTAGGCATCAAAGCTTGAGGTCTTATTGTTTCTGATTAAATATGTTATAGTGAAATTTAATTTTTAGCTGCTTGTGAGCTATTTGAGTTGAGCTATTGTTTCCTCAGCTAAGCTTGTTAAAGTCTTGAGCCGAGTTTTGATTTAGCTTCGACCAATCTGATCTCGAGTTTCTTGTGAGCTCATTATCATCGCTACTTAGACGCCTGAATAACAAAAGTCAATTGATGGGCAGGCCAATTACATGCCTAACAAATTATCTCAAAGGATAGCAGCATCAAAATTTTACTCTACCTCCTTTCTATGTGAGATAAAGAGTGGGAGGATAGATACACCTTAATCCTGTTGATGTAGTCCCTGTCCCTGGGTACTAAAATTTGGTTTAATAATTAACGGATTAATATTATTATAGATATTGGGATCTTATTTCATTCAAATGATTTGGAGACATAGTTCAATGGATCATCTAATGTGTCTTTTTTCGTTGGAGCTCAATCAAGGTAGTGTAATTTGAAGGAAAAAGCCAGAATTCGTATTTTTGTGAATTTCGGCTCATAGTTGCTTATAGTATAGCAATTAATACAGATAAATTTAAAGTTCCTTTTGTCTTTGGTAAAAGAAATTAACCAAAGAATATTTTTGGATCCAGATTCTTGAAGCACCAAGTGAGGAAGAGGTCTCTTTACTTTCAGAGATGTTTGGGTGAGTATCTCTTCATATCATCTTTCTAAACCTTTGAACTGATAATAACAGAAACATAGTCTTTAGTTGTGCTTGGGATAGCCAATGCTGTTGGTTATGGCTTACAATTTTAGTAGCGCACTGACCCACACTCACAAGATAATTATGTCTCTTATCTGCTTGTTTGTTTGATCAGTCGATCAAGGGTTGTATAGATAATTGACAAAGTTGTAATGTTCTGGAAGAAATGGCTCTTGCTACAATTTGAGACCCCACTTTCTTCTGGATACTTTTACTCCACATACACACTCATGCATATGTGTTTCAAATAAAAAAGATTTTGACATTTACACAAAGGATTGGGGAACTCCTTTTAACTCTAGATAGCGAGCTTGGAATCTGATCGCTCTTGTCTCATAAATGTTGTACATGGTAACGAAGGTATTGTCAGATCGATGAGGCACAGATAGAGGCTTAGTGCTTCAAGGTTGGATTGGCTGAAAAAGTTCCATATGACCGAGAGCTAAGTTTGGTATATGGGCGTCACCTCTTTGGTTATTCTTTTCTTTTCTCGACATGGTTGTCACCCCTTAGACTTCTTCTATTCATCACGTACTATGAGCTGCTGGTCTTGTATTCGTCAGCCTTTGGTGATTTTGCATGTGGCTTTCTTCTAAAAGCTCAGTGCTTCTGCTAAAATCATATGCGCCATATTTGTGTTAAAAGTTTATTGGTTTACCAGAGAAGAATGTGTGAGTGAAATAGATACTCTAATGCAGGCTCTGTCTCACTGGGGGAAAAGAAGTCCATCATGCTATAGTAAGTAGCATTCAGGATTTGGCGCAAGTTTTCTCGAGCTACCAAGACGAAGTGCTGGTAAGGAATGTTCACTTCTTTTGTTTCACTTTTGGTTTTATGTGTTTCGTACATATTTGTCCATCAATGGAGCCAAAGATTTATCGTTACTTTTGGCATTAGAGGTAACAGTCTAACTCAATATGGCTCTTAAAAGTTAAAACCCTATGCTCTTTTTTTTTTTTTTTTGTGAAGTACAACGTGTTCATCAGCTTTTCGGTTACGGATCCATTCAAATCATTCTCTCTGGTATTCCAGAGAAAGGACCCTTTTTTTACCCTGGAGCAGGAACCTCTTTGGAGGCACTGTGGTGATAATGATGATGATGATGCCAATTGTTTCTGACAATTTATTTTTCTTTATTTGTCCATGTTCTCGATGAAGATCAATTGATCATGATATCCTGTTATGGTATTAGTCTGGTCTGGAGATTATCTTGTTGACTTAAAGGCTCTCTTAGATCCTTGACTTGCTTTCTAGCTTATATGTTACCTTTGTTGGACTTAGCTCTCAGCAGTTGTTCACCTGCTTTTGTTAAAGTGATCTGCATACCTTTGTTGAACTTAGCTCTCATCAGTTGTTCACCTGCTTTTGTTAATGTGATGTGAATATGCTTTGGCCCTGCAGTTTCTAGAATACGGGGGAAAATGTCTCATTAAATTTCTGCTTCTTTGAAGGTTAAACGAGAGGAGCTGCTGCAGTTTGCTCAAGTTGCCATCTCAGGATTGAAAATAAGTGCAGAGTTGTTAAGGTTGTTTCTAGTTCAAACCTTTATTCTGTATAAACTATAATGATGCTGTGTTTATTGTTTAGTCCCTGTTCGTGTTCAATATTTCCTTTTATAATAATAAAAACACACTGGTGTATTCATAGAGAGAAGAATATGCTGACCAGAACCTGTAGGGTAATAACCGCATCATAAGTTATTTTGAATTTGCCATCGTACAAGTGTAACAGTTATAGAAGTTTGTTTCCAAGGTGTTTTTGTGGTGAGCTCATAAACCCTGCAATCTGCTGTGAAGTCCTTCATTTATGTGTTGAGTAGTGGCTACAAGTTCATACTGCTGGCAGCATATGTTGAGAAATCTCCTTGTGGTGCTCCTTTCTAGTCTAATATGCATATTTTTCTTGCAAAAGTTTATGGGAGTAAATAATGTGAGGTGAGACTTAAAACTTAAAAGATAGTTTTCTTCTATACAACTCTTCTTCGTCTGATCTTGTTTGTTGTTATGCATGTATCATGAACTTGATATAGTTACACTTCCACGTTTTTATGCTAAGTCATTTTTCTTTGACAAGTGCTGACAGAAAACTTTGAAAGTTTTTCTGTGAATTCTGTAGGCTTTTGAAATTCAGTTTTGTTTCTTAATCTTATCTATTATGATCGTTGATGGGATGTTCATTGCGTATGGCTATCTCAAAATTTTGGATTACACTGTTTCTATTACGATAGGAGTTCCACAAAAATATATTAACATCATTAAGGACATGTATGAGGGAGCTAGCACGAGTGTACGGACAAATGTAGGGAAGTCAGAAGAGTTCCCTATTACGATTGAAGTGCACCAAGGGTCCGCACTTAGTCCGTTTCTCTTTGCTATAGTCATGGACGAATTGACGAGGTCAATCCAGGATG
>JBBYHQ010255417.1:0-22685 GCA_038382645.1 Spergularia azorica
GGGAATTTGAGTTTGAGCTTGGTGTAAAGATTTTTGTTGGTGTGAGCGGTGCATGAGTATAGAAGAGAGAGAAAGAGGAGTAGTGAAATGAAAGAAGTTGCAGGAATTAGAACCCACTACAAACTCTCCTCTGCCACTGAGTCCCTCATTTTTACACCAAAATTTTTGGGTCCCCAATTTCACCCAATTGGCAAAGTTCAGTACCCAATTTAGCAGTTCACTGAGTCCCTCATTTATACTAATAGATCATTTATTTCTTTATGTACGTTTTAATTTTAATACATGGAGAGGGCGGGGGTTAAAAAGGAAAATGAAATATATAGGAGTTTGCACATATGATAATAGGTGCGATGGATCTACGTATCACATATATATCATTCATTCATTTGAATCTTTAGCTTACCATGGATACTGTTGAGCTACCAAGCTAGCTCGCATCACTGCATCAGTGTAGATAATTTGGTCAGTGTTTATGTCTTGATCTAGTCCATTACGACCATTAGTCATTACCAAACCCGTCATAACCGTTGGTATCAAAATTGTCCTTGTATATATGTACTGTAGATCGATGATCTCATGCATACACAAAAAGATGAACTGTGGTTATAAATTACTCCATCGTAGTAGACGCACATACACAAAAACGAGCCTTAGACTGTATTGAATTTAGGGGGACCGGCCAATTGACCATTTATGTACTGCAAGAATTGCCACATTTGATTTGTTTCTTGCAGGTTCAGCATTAAGCATATATATTTACTCTTGCATGCACTCGTTCTTCCAATCATCCTATACCAAATTTATGCGAAAGCCATGTGAGTGTGACGAGGACTATTCAATGTTCTTATAAATTCCTTAACTATGAAATCGTGATAATGCAAGTTTAGACACCAAGTTGTGCTTTAATTTGAAGCTACTCTAACTTCTGTAATTAGTCCTTAGGACGCCATGCACTCATGACTCATGAAATATGAAGTAATCGATTTGGAGTCTTGGACTATAAAGAGCTCATCACCAAAATTCTTAATTTGTCAATCTAGTTTGAGATCACCTTAACATGATTGTCGTGTGTTGCGGCGTTGCAGCTACTCATTATCTGCAACGTTTGTGAAAGAGAAGAACGATCTAAACTAAGTTAATATTGATCTCGTCTACTTTGCGACATGGTGAAGATGGCTTAATACCATAAGACAATAAGCTTCAATATAGTGGTTCGGATTAGAATTCCATTATACTATTATTTCCGATCTTATGATTAAATTTTTCATGCATATTGTACTGACCTTTGCGCCTCATTATATAAGGGAGGGGGGAAAAAGTGAGAGTAACACCAAAACTAGAAAGCGGCCCAAGGAAAACGAGCCTAATGGGATAAGTTATTGGGCTTGTGTCCTTCAATTAAGTTTGGACTGGGCCATTAACTTACCCTTTTGATATTGGTTCAAACCAGATTGGCCACAACAATCCAAGTAGACGGAAATTGGGCCGTCTCTACAACCTACGAACAGATATGTTTTCTTGCTTTTGCATTTCATCTCCTATAATAATTTAAACTTTTTTTTTTTTTTTGAAGGCAAATTTAAACTTTTTTTAGCGCAAATTATCACATATAGTTTTTATGTAATTTGTAAATGAAATTTTTGGAAACGGGTGTGAAAATGTACAATCTAACGCCTTAGCTCGTTTCATTGTCAAAAACAGATTTGCGAAAATGACCAGCTGATTGTAGAAAATGTACAATCACAATGATGTCTCGTATGGTATCGCGCAGAGCCGCATAATATGTTTATATGAATTTCTTTTTAATTGAGAATTACCGTAAACCATACAATGAAGCTTTCCAGCTGTCAGCTGAACATGTGTACATAGAGCTCCTTGTGATTCTTCCGTTAAAAAAACTATATCTTTGTGTTGTTTTTAAAAAGAAGAAGCTATCGTTTAATTTGAATCTCACTTGCAATTCACGAATTCTAAAACTAACCTCAAGCATTATGAAACATCTTACAAAGGTTGCATCATCTAACAAAAGTCGACAAAATCCAAAACCAAAAGTCGAGACTGTCAACAACATGGCCAGAATAGCAGGTTCTTATTCCTCAATCACGTTGCTCATATGCTACTCTTTTCAGAGGGGGATGCTATGGTCACTCTCCTTGGGAGAGTGACAATTAACACTCAATCTTTCATTGGTTGTAACTCATTAGTGTTGCAATTAATGCTAAATGTAAATGATTATTTTTTTGTTGAATAGCCAATAAAAACTTGAGTGTCCATTATCACTCTCCCAAGGAGAGTGACCATAGCATCCCCCTTTTCAGATTATAAGCTCCAAATTAAAGTCGGAGGACGTAACTTTTTTTATTACATCAAACGGTCCAACAACCAAATTAATTAAAATTAATCCAAAACCCATCATGATTTCATCGCCCAACTACTACTACTGCTACTCTTGATTAATCTAATAATTAATCAAATAAATTTTCGATAGTCAAATATTAATGCTGTACTAATTCTGTAAGATTGTGATTGTCGTCCTTGCTGAGGATGTAAATTACAAAAATATGGTTAAAATTGCTTACGCAGTAAACTTGGTGAAGTAGGTTGATCACCGCCCTTCGTGCAATTTTAAATGATATATGAGTCTCTAGATTTAGTAGTGAATTGATAATATTATGAATTGTGGAGAAGTAAACTATTGTCGCATGAAAACCTAGTCGTTTTCTTTCGAGTTGATAACTAAATGTGTTTTCCAAAATTGCGGCAAGTATGACAATTCCGTGAATTATTTATTTTGAATTTTTGATGGCTTGTGTTTCGATATTATATTTTATCTTATTAAATATACCACGCTTACATATAAAGTTTTTGTTTTCATCGAGTTTGTACACTGTTTTGTTGTGTCTGATGAATGGTGTTAGTCAAATAACCGAGCACACTCAGTAGAATTGCTAGAAGATTCGACTACGAGTGTTTGAGCTCGGCGGACCAAGTAGTGTTGTTACAAACTCATGTGAAATCCTTTGTCATCATTTTGTTGTCAAAATACAAACTCAAATTCAAAGTTCTAAGTTACACTCAATGACTCGTGGAGAGTACAAAATACACTATTCACGAAGTTACGGATCATAACTCGAACAATGATCGAGAAATCGACAATTGATCGTATCCCAACGGTAGTGTATAGGGCTATAGGCTTAACTACTTGAGCAAGTATATATCACATATTCGTTTAAAAAAAAAGTATATTGCTATGTTTGGTAAAACTATCTGAAACAGTAGCTGAACGCTGAAATATTAGCTGAATGCTGAAATAATAGCTGAAAGCTGAAATAATAGCTGCAATAGTAGGTGAATGTTTTAAGCTGATAGAAATAGTAGTGTTTGGTAGAATTAGCGAATATGGGAGCTGATATATATAAAATTACATAAAATGCATTATTTATTTTAAATTTTATTTTAATTTAGTAAGTAAATGAGGGTAAAATAGGAATAAAATTATGATAAACTAGTTTATTTTTAAATAAGTTACACGAGGTAACATCTTAAATAAGCTAGCTTATTATTTAAACTAGTGGTGTTACCAAACCAACTTATTTGGTCAAAGAGTTTAAAAAACTAGTCAAATAAGCTACTTTAACCAAATAAACTATCTTATTGTTCATACAAAACATAGTCTATATCATATATTCGTTTAAAAAAAAAAAGTATATATCATATATGGTCCTTGTATCACATCCATATAGATTACATTGATGGGCAGATTTTTATGTTATTTTTGGAGGTTAGGTAGATTTCAAGAAATCAATCCCAAATTCAAAATTAAAGTCTATTCAAAATTGTAATTAATGAGATCGAAACTGACTCACTAGTACTACATACTGGCTATATTTTTCTTTTTTTTTGAACTCATACTGGCTATATTTTTCTTATTTCACTGATCGAGAGTAATTAATATTCAGTTAGTCAGTAATTAATTACTACAAAGCAATTATTAAAAATTTCTCATAATAAACGCTGGGAAAAAAGGGAGAAAACTCCACGCCAGTCTGACAAATAAGTGAGGGGCTGAGGAAGTGTACTGTATGTGTGACTGTGCCTGTGTACTCACGTTTAGAACCTTCTGTAGTTCGGTTTCATGCGTTTGGTCGCGTCTTCTCCTCTCTGACCTTGTCCACCTTTTCTCTCTAAAAAAAATTGCAACCTTACATCATTTTACGCACTTTCAATTTTCTCACGCACGCTCATTACGAGAACGTTGTAAAACCGTAAAAAGTAAAATACGAGTAAGTAAATAAAGAGAATTGGAGTAAGTTGTCACGTTTTTCTCCCCTAACCTCCTTATTCACTGGAAATTGTATTTTACTTCATACACACCCAAATACCCAATACACCTCCCATATCATTTGCTAGTGTATGAAATCAAAATGGATGCTTAACTTGATCCTATTTCTCCATCTGCCCAATTTCCATCTCAAAAAACATCACAACTTCCACCATCTCCAAACTTCACAATTCGCTAGTTAAAAAATCAATAATCTTGAGTAACCTTTTGATTGACGGCTGATCGCGAAATTCAACCTTCTCACCGAGCAACTCCGTATAAAGTACACAAATTGAACTCGAGGTACGTTCTTGTAATTTATTTCAACAATAAATGTGTTAATTGACAAAGTTTTCATGTTGTATATCAATTTTTTATTTTTATTTTTTCCCCAAATCAATTTTTTAGAAAGAGTAGAAAAAGACAAAGTTGAAGAAAGTCACCTGCAATTCCATTGTTTTGAGCAAAGCAAAGCTAAGGTGGTGGAAATGGTGTGAAAATGATACCACACCTCACACAAAATCCTCCCCCTCAAAAAAAAAAAAAACTCCATGATCATGGAGTAGATCAACTAATAAGTTTACCATACACCCTCCCACATCCAATCACTTCCCCCTTCTACTACACTCAACTCACTCACTCATTCTAAATTCCCTCCCTAATTTGTTTTTCATTTAATTTAATTTCTATCTAATTATGTTTTTTTCATTTTAATTTAACAATTTCAATTTCTTTGCAAAATTCCCTCTCTCTTCCTCTTTCTCTGTTCCTTCTCCTTCACTCTTCCTCCACCACCCCTGCTCTTGCTCAGATCTGTCCAAATTTCTAATCACTGATTTTTTTTTTTAATTATTAAAAACCCTAACCCCTCTTCTGATTCCGCCACGTCACCGGTGGCCAGCTGTCACTTTAATTTTTAATATTAGATGGGCCAGTGCTACGGCCGACCAGTCACCACCGGTAAACCTATCGAAGACGGCGACGGCGGCGGCGGAGATGATTATATCCACCCGCAATCGCCACTTCCGGCGTCGGAAGCGGTGGTTCCGTCAGTGAAGAACACTCCGGCGAGGTCGTCCTCAGCTGCGAGCCCGTGGCCGAGTCCGTATCCGCAGGGGGTGGCGGTGACGCCGTCGCCAGGGCGGGCTACGCCGAGGAGATTCTTTCGACGGCCGTTTCCGCCGCCGTCGCCGGCGAAGCATATAAAAGCGTCGCTGGCGAAGCGGTTGGGGACCGGGAAGCCGAAAGAAGGTCCGATTCCCGAGGACGGGAGTAACGAGGCTGGACAACAGCAGCAGCTGGATAAGAGCTTCGGATATGCGAGAAACTTCGGGGCGAAGTATGAGCTTGAGAAAGAGGTCGGGCGAGGGCATTTTGGTCATACTTGCTCGGCGAAAGCGAGGAAAGGCGAGTATAAGGATCAGGTTGTTGCTGTCAAGATCATTTCTAAGGCTAAGGTGACTTATTTCATACGTTTTTGTGTAGAATTGTTACTCCGTATTTATTTTGTTGTTGTTGGAGAAATACTTGGGAATTTGGAGAGATTACTTTCTTTATTTTGATATGATTATTAAGCGTTTAATGTTATATTGAATTGTTTGATCGTATGTGTTTCCGTCGTTTTTGATCATTTGATGTCGAATTTCGTGTGATTGAATGGAAGCCGATCACATCAGCCCTTTTTCTTTTTTTTCGGAAATTGGAGTGATGTTGTGCTTGATGGTTGATGGCCACTGAGGCTGGTGTTAATTTGAAGGTGTTGATAAATTGGCGGTCAATTTAGAGGTTATGAAGTTGTTTGTGTTTAGACATTGCGACAGGGTTGAATTTAACTTTCTCGAGTTCATGGTAGAAAGAAAGAAATGGAGTTAAGACTTTAGGTGCATTATGAGATTTGCATTCTGTGTATGTAGGCGTGTGTCTCATTCGTCTTAGTATGGGGAGGCAACGCACCGGACTTGGTGACATTGTCGTCCTTTCTGTGTGAAGTCGTATAGTATGGCTTGTTGAATAGATGGTGGAGATTACGCATCTGTTTCTATAATACAGTATTAATTGATTCGGTTTGTTGTCCTGCCAAGCTGCCCTCCGTTGCTTGTTTCTGGCTAATATTTAGCTATCTCCGAGGCTGCTTGAGTGGTTGCCATTAGCCCTCTACGCTTTACTTATTCTTCTCCCTTATCATGATTGGAGGTTATAAGGGATGCGCAACCTTGTAACTTTTGTTTTTTCTGAACTGCTTAGAGGTTGAGTAGCTTTTAGTAGTAAGCACCGAGGTGAGTGCAATAATGTAGGGTTTGCCATTTCTGATGGGCCTCTCTAATCCTGATTGGTTGGAGCAAGTCGAGCAACAAACAATGAATTTGCTAAATGTTCTAACTACAAGTCCAAGTGCTGCTCTGATGTACACTGAGTTAGTGAATTCAATATGCTAAAAGTAGACGCAAATGTGAGATCATTTCTTCCTGGCCAAGTTCCCTTTGACCTCTCGCCTATTGAATTTTGCTGTTTTTTGGTACTCCATATCCAATTATCCATGTACTTGAGGAGTGGAGGAAATTGCCAAGTTTTTGAGCTAGTCCTTTCCCAGTTTAAAAGGCACTTGTCACAACTGTTAAAGTGAAAAGTTAAGGCAAAAAAAGCACACATTCAGTCTTGAAGTTGAGACTACAGCCTCCTAAGTACTAACACTGTAACACATAGTCCATCATCACATACCTCTGATTCAGTCAAGTATGATACAGTAAACAATCAATGTCTTCAATGTTTCAGTGATTAGAATCTATTTGTACCGTAGATGGCTAGATTCCCATCATTGGACATACGAAATGCATTTGCCCACCATCGCCTAAAGTTTTATGGTATAAATTTTTTTGCCGTTTTGCTCATACGAAGCTTGAGTGTTCACTTTCGATACAAATACCATGCATGTTGATCAACATATACTATTCTGTAGGCTGGGCTGGGAGGGGTATCTGTTGCTACAAAGGTCGTCCTAATTGTGTGTGGTTGACATTTCTACTGTCAGTACTGCTCGTGAGTACAAGTTTTAGGTGTCGTACCCATAGGGAACTGCCTTAACTGTAACCTTTTCTCTGGATTAGGCAGTTTGCTATATCTGGCATCTGTTACAGGTTTTAGGATATTTTGTGTCCGATTTCTCTCCCTATCTTCTTTTTTCATGATCGTATATCTTGTTTAGGCAAGTTAGATTTAGATCTAGAACTGAGTCATAGAGTTGAATAGTACCTCTCAAGTAAGAAGGCGCTCCTAAATAACAAGCGCAAATCAATATTGTTAGCTTTTTTGTAGAACATTTGTTACATATGCTTAATGTCAACAGAAAAGATGCCGATCATGCATGCATATTCCAAGCTATGTAAAAGAAAGCTCTAGAAACCTTAACCTGCCGCCGAATTGGCTATTCTATTTCATATTCACATATATGTAATACATAGCCGCTATTCTTTAGCCAACTCCCCGTCGTTTTGTCATTATGATTTGTATGGTCCTTCATGACAGTTTGAGGTAATCTCGTGCTAGATGCTGGCTTGTTTAAATAATTAATTGCAGTTATTCCATAGATTTCAGAGTCCTAGCCCAATAAATAAACACGTTGGCAAAAATTTCATGCATTTTGAACATAATGAGCTTGTAGAGAGGTTTAACCGTTAAAGGACAAAATGAGCGCGGGGGTGGGGAAAAAAGCTTCCCTGTGGTATTAGGAATAGGATTTGGAAGTTGGGAGGCACGGGTTTTGGTTCGCGTAAGTTCAAAAACTTCGGCTTTCTGAGGTGTGTGTGTTTTGGCTCTCGTACACATAAGACCTTCTCCACCCTTTGGTGTAGGTGCTTTGGTTCCCATAGGCGTAAGAATCTTGGCTCTATGGATATAAGAGCTTCAGTTCCCTTAAGAGTTTTCTGAGGTGTAAGTGTTTTTGGCTCTCGTACGCATAAGTCTCTCTTTTTCTTTTTTCCCTTTTCCCTTTTCTCGTTTTGTTGTTTGTTGTTATGTACTTTTAGCATTTATTTTTCCCATGAAAATTTGACAAATGCTCTTTTGGAACCAGATGACGACAGCAATTTCAATCGAAGACGTAAGAAGAGAAGTAAAAATGCTGAAAGCACTCTCAGGGCACAGACATCTGGTGAAATTTTACGATGCATGCGAGGACTCAAATAATGTATATATTGTAATGGAGTATGTGCTTTCTCTTAAGTTGGAATTCCATGTATGTTATCATTTTATGTGCGTTGGGGAACCATTATTATAGAAAATAGGTATTTGGCCGTGCACATCTGCCGACCGTGTTGCTTTTTTATGGTGGATGAAGCGGGGTTTTTGTTCTGAAATCGCTCTTTTTTTTTTTTACTCTGCTTTATATTCTGCCGAAATATTTCTTTTGACTATCTCCTACCGTGTATTTCGCTCCAAGTGTTCTTGTTTGTGTAGAAAGTTGCTTGTACTCGAACTTCCTATCATGGTATTCCGTATGTGTCATGGTATAACTCTAGATAAATGAGTATAGTATAATGATTGTTTATCGGTTTTTGAGTTTTGAATCTTATTCTTTTGCCAGATTGTGCGAAGGAGGGGAATTACTTGATAGAATATTGTCAAGGTACCTATTTGGTCAATTTACTCCGTTGTCATGGAAGACCATAAATATGTTCAAGTTGAAATAAGACTTTTTGTTGCAGGGGTGGAAAGTACACAGAGGAGGATGCAAAGGCCATTGTTAAACAAATTCTGAATGTTGTATCATTCTGCCATCTCCAGGGCGTTGTGCACCGTGACCTGAAACCTGAGGTTAAAACATCTGAAGTTTTCTAATTTTTGTGTATGGTTTTGGTTCTCAATCCTTCGTGGCGTAAAATTGGCTAGTGTATTTATTAACTGCCCTTCTGGTTCAGAATTTTCTCTTTACCTCCCGAAGTGAAGACGCTGACATGAAACTTATTGATTTTGGTCTCTCTGATTTTAGTAGACCAGGTAAAAGCTCTTTTCGTCTTTCTTTGTTCCTATCTTTCTGCATTAAATACAGGTCTAGAGAAATTCATCTGTTGTTCCTGTATTCTGTTGGCAAATAAGATGCAGTATCTATTTCCAAATTAAGAAATGGTGAAACAACAAACAAATCATCCATTCCATTGGCATTCATAGCCAAATTAGTTACCAACTTTGGTGTTCAGAACATATCAATATCTTCAATAATGCTATGAAGACCAATACATGGTGTAGAACTAGCAGGGATGGTCTGGCATTGGATTTTTGATATTTCTATATAATCCTTCCAAATCACCTTTATATGATTAACAATAACAGTTTGATTGAACCCCTAGACTAGCCCATTAGTTGACCTTGGTCTCGGCATAGTCTTCAATTTGCAGTAAGGGCCTAAGGGCTTGAGTGTGGGGCGATGGATGGACGTTTCCTTGAATTCTTGCATTCTACTAGTATCTACGGTGCGTTGGAATGGAGGATGGAGTACGTTAAAGACTGTTTAAGGGGGTCCTTTTTTCCATTAATGAGAAGCTGTAAAAGATGCACTTTGAAGGAAAAAGGGAATTAGTTGCTGTGAAATGTTTTAGAAGCACTTCAAAATTTCATGGAAGATTGATTTCTATTATTAAGATGCATTTCTTTGTTTCATGCAGACGAAAGACTTAATGATATTGTTGGAAGTGCATACTATGTTGCCCCTGAAGTTCTCCATAGATCTTATAGCCTAGAAGCTGATATTTGGAGCATTGGCGTTATCACATATATCTTGTTATGTGGAAGCAGACCTTTTTGGGCACGGACAGAATCAGGGATATTCCGTACAGTGCTAAGAGCAGACCCCAATTTTGATGATATGCCTTGGCCTACTGTATCTCCAGAAGCCAAGGATTTTGTGAAAAGAATGCTTAATAAAGACTACCGGAGGAGGATGACAGCTGCACAAGCTTTAAGTGAGTGACTTTATGATTGTTTGCACTCTGCACATGAAGAAATAATGACCTTTCACCTTGATCTCTCTTAGTTTCCTCAAGCCCCTTGTGGGCTATGGCTGACAAAATTGTTTCAGTATGGAAATAATATTTTTACGTGAGTTATATGACTACGAAATATTGCTCCAAGGTAGATGTATTCAACGTAGATCAAGGATTTCCATGTTAAATGCTTATTTTTGGTTTGGTTTATAATAATGCTGATGATGTCACTATGAGGTGTATTTCTGAAGGGGTCTTCTTTTGGTGTTATGCAGCTCATCCGTGGTTGCGGGATGAAAATGTCCCTATTCCTTTAGATATATTGATATACAAGCTGGTTAAGTCATACCTTCATGCAACTCCATTCAAGCGATCAGCATTGAAGGTACGATTTTGTGCAGAAATTGTTTTTTGGATCCCTTTCTTGCTCAACGTTAGATCTTCTCATTATCAACCTTGTAAGATCCTGTTATTGATTCGTCTTTGTTGACTCAATCATGTTTTGCTGGTAGCACTCTTTTTATCTGAGCAGTCACGTGTGTCTTGTGCACCGCCCTGTCCTCTGTTTGGTGTTCCGGGCCACTTTCTACAATCCCATTGTGTGCGTTTTATGTGTTTGATTGGATACTATACTGTATAGGGCTCATTATGGTACTTGTCACGAGTAAATTGGTTGGATTTAATCACTTGCCAACTACTTTTTCCTGGTTTCTGTGAGTAGATATATTTCATCCAGAATCCAAACTACGCTTAATTTCTGATCTGGGAACATCTGGTGATTTAATTACATTTGACCTGGAATGGTGGAATATATCCCCCTTTAGCGGGGGTGGGTGGGCAGAGTTGTGGATCTAACTCATTCCATTCTTACTTTTCTATACTACTTAGGGGATTGAACCATGCTGAACGATGTCTTCATATGTTAATGTGTTCTTGAGCTATGTACTGTGTTGGTAGTTCAATGTTTAGCGCCTTTCTCTCTTCTAATTTCCTTTAGTTCTGTTGAAGTTTATTTTCACAAAAATGGCCGAAAGCATAGAAAATTTCCGCATGCATGATACAAGTATTTAATGTTGTAATTTTTTGAGGCCGTGTTTTTTGTGGATTTGGATGCAAAGTTTCTACCATAGATAGTTTCATCACTAGTCAATGTGTATACTTCTGTTTTTGTATATTTTATGCTTGTCATATCATGCTTGTATTGTTGATGCTCTTGAAGATATTATGTGGTTCAGTTCATTTCTCCTGGAGTATTGCCCTTGTAAGTTAATTTGATGATTTCACCTGGGAGGTATTAATTTTTCTTCGTCTTTTTTTGGTCCATGTCCGTTTCTCTTGTTGCTGCAGGCTTTGTCAAAGGCTCTTACAGAAGATGAGCTGGTGTACTTAAGAGCACAGTTCCTACTGTTGGAGCCAAACGATGATGGACGTGTTTCTCTCGAGAACTTCCGAATGGTTAATCTCTGGTGCTTTACCTTTTTTTTTTCTCATTGGCATTTCATTTCGTGTCTCTCCTTAATAATGGAAAAGGATCAAGAAATTTCACTAACCTTTAGCTCTTGTCCTGACATCTTATTCTCAGTTCTCACTTCATTAAATCATATTGCCATTCCTATTTGGTTTGCAGGCTCTTGTCAGTAATGCAACCGATGCGATGAAGGAGTCCAAGGTTCCTGATATCTTAAACTCGGTAATACCTCTCGATTCAATTTCCCCTCTTGCTGGATGATGAGAGAAGCTGTGGTAATTTTCTCATGAGCACTGGTTATCTGTGCAGATGTCACCACTTTCTTACAGAAAGATGGACTTTGATGAGTTTTGTGCGGCTGCAATCAGCACACACCAACTTGAAGCTCGACAAGGTTGGGAACAGATTGCTTCAATTGCTTACGATCATTTCGAACGAGAAGGCAACAGGGCTATCACTGTAGAGGAACTCGCGACGGTATGTATAGTCATTGAAACGCTACTATTATGTTCATGTTTTTCGTTCTCAGAGCAAATCTCACTCCATCAATCCCTGCAGGAATTGAATCTTGGCCCTAATGCATATTCACTTCTGAAGGATTGGATTCGGATTCCTGATGGGAAGTTGAATTTCATTGGCTATACAAAATTTTTGCATGGGGTGACAATTCGCAACACAAATACAACACCGAGACAAAATCAATAGCATTAACATTGAAACAGGTTGTTTCGGCATCAAATTTGTCTCATTTGGTTGATGCCGAGTTACAGGGTGTAGGGAAATTTTATTTTTTTCCCCGATTTGGGAAGAGGTCTAGGAGAGGATGTGTATAAATGAAAAGCTCCAAAGTCGGGTCGGGTAAGTCTCAGGTTGCTCCGTAAAGAAGTGTATTAGGTTGGTTTCTTCTTGCTCATCTCCGACGTTTGAACTTATAATTGTATATCGGGTTTGAGCTCGAAGATCGGCCCTGTCTGTGTTACAAGTTACTACCTTGCTCCTAGATCTCCGACGCTGTTTTTCCATCTCAATTTCCTCTTGCTAGGCTCTTAGGCAGGACAACAAATGCCAGCGTCCGTACCAGCTTATGGTCGGCCCACCTCGTGACTTTTGACTACTTTGTGGGCTGTTCGGCCCAAATAGCAATAATTCCGGCATCCGATATCAAGTTTATGGGCTTCACATAGTCATGGTTCAAAAAAGTTCGTTCAATTTCATATGGTCGCTAAACCTAACTTAGAAAATACTAACTTAACCGTGTAACTAATTGTAGAAATTAGTCGGCCAAGATTGCTAGTCTTGTGTTTTTCCACGCTTATTACCAACGCTACTGCTTCATTGTTAAGGTTTTGGAGCGACTATTCAACTCAGATTTTCAAAAGGTAATTTCAAAATTAACCACAGCAAATCAGATTTTCAAAAGGTAATTTCAATATTAACCACAGCAACTTGGGCGAAAAGGCGTCTGGGGTCCCGTTGTCAAGGTAACGGAAAGCATGTTTACAAGCCTACAGCGTACAAGGGGGTGGTAGTGACGGGGGTTGATGTTGATAAAATTGAGATCATAGGACATGACTCACATGAGGGATATCCTTTGCGCATTGTTTGGAAAAGAAACATTAGGATAAAACTCCAATGTACATGAACTAACACAATATTATAGGATAAGCAAAAGTTCAGTTGTAAATGGACCATGATCCATTTGCCCAACATAAGGCCCTACCAAAAGATGGCCTGCATCATCTTCAACCCAAAGTTAGTCCAATTTTCTTTTTGTTTTAAGTAAGCGTGACCAACCAAACGGAATCATTATCGGCGACGGAAAGCGATTATTAATGGGCCAATTAACGTGAAAGTGAAGATTAGTCACTTTTGTTGAATCTTACCTTTCAAACATTAAGATCTTTTCGTATTTTTACCTTTCAAATGTTAATCTCACCCGTAAAAGCGCAACAAGAAGGCACTCTATATTTGGATTAGAAGGGAGTGAGTAGTTAGTTGTTATGGACGATTTTATCCGGATAGGAATACTATCAACCGGTCATTCAATTTAATGGTACACATCACTCTCTCGACTTTAGTTGCTCCTTTCGGAGCTACTCCTTGTGAGCGCTAAAGGCCAAAGTTTACAAAAATGTCCTCTTTTGTACAAGTGGAGTTTCTATGGTGACCTAAATTTCGGAAGCATAATAAGGGAAACCATTGAAACTTCTAGTCAAGGCCACAATGTTTGATCATAGACTTCCGTAAATTTGGCTTACCACATACAATTCCCTCTAGACTCTCAACATTTACCACATGATGTCTAATTCCATGTAAAAGACAAATCAAACCAAATAAGGAAGACAATTAGAATAGCTTATTATTCGGATCACATGTGCTTTCAGGACCATTTTGGCTAAGAAGTGTTGCACGGATAGAATTTTTGAGTCCATACCAAACTAGGGTATGGCTTCTAACTTTTGAGTCCATACCGGACCATGTTGGAGTGATAACGACCAGTACTACCCACATGTAAGTTGTGGGAAATGCACCACATTAAAAGAATTGAAGATCGGAACAATTAAGTTTATAGAGGTGGTGTGATACTTGCCAATTGGCCAGGTTTCCTGATAGAGTCCTACCGAACTTGTGAGTTGATCCTCTACAGGAGACCTAAATTGGCTCACGATGAATTCTAACAAAATCAAGATAAATCTTGTAATTTTCCTAATCTTCTTAAGTAATTCGTAGGACATCAATAGGTATTTTCTTAAACACCGTCAATTGTAGTTCTAGTTCGATACCCCGTTACAATTCGTTCGAATATTTCTCGGTGCTCCTTAAACGCTAACATTTTAAGATAACAAATTAGTCCAAAATCAGATGGATGCATGTATCGGTATCGAAACACATACCAACTCGCCAAGACATCCTTAATACAAGATCAAAGAAGTTCCAACATTTGTTGAGCAGAAGTGGTTACATTTGGGGCCCCCTTGGTTTGCCGGGCATATCGGTCACATATGACCTACACATACACTACGTGGAGGACACTTTACCTTTACTACGTACCCCTGACTACCTTTAATTTGAGGGATGTATTCTCCGACGCCGAGTCTTTAAATTTCTTGGCTCTATGCACTTTACTTTGCTTCTTTGCTCTTCTTTTAATCTACGGTCACCAACTCAAATTCATTTATTTACATAAGTCTTCGAATCCCAATTCAAACTGGTTTTTAGTTTACCTTTCTATAATTTCTAGGACGCTCGTATAGTCGTACCTAGAGTAAATATTTTTCGGCTACTTCGGAATTGAAGTTGAAAAAAGATTCGTTCGATTTGAGAGGTCTAGTGTAATCACGTATTAAAATGTACAATTCCCCCATCTTCGTACTTTATTAAGATAATACAAAAACAAGGTGGATTGTGGAGCTACTCACCTAGCAATTAAAGTATCGTAATTTTTATATATTTTTCTTGTTTCGACGTTATGTATCATCTGATCTCCTGGTTGCTCTACATTATATTAGCATTGCCTTGAGTTTGTATAAATTTCATTAATGTCGTAGTCAACTCTCTTATCGAAAGGAATAAGTCTTGCAACCAGGAATTTTTAATCAAACCCTCTGTTAGCAGGCATAATTCATCAAAACTATTAACTTGTATATCTTGTGACGAATACCACAGTAGTATTCACAATTATATCAAATAAAACAAGTTTGTCAAACTGAAGCCGATTCATCGCATTAGATGGTAAACTATGCAATCATACTTCGATTAAATATAGCAATATAAGTCAACTATTTTTGTTCCATAGCATAAAAGATCCAAGCTTATAAAATACAAAGCAAGTGGTTTATTATTCATTTGTTAGTCTTTGAGTCTACTCGATCTAGTGGGTATATCCGTATATGTATATTGAAATGAAGCTAAACTTGATAGCTGACATATTGATATATACATATTCTCCACTACCACTATTGTATGTACTATCATGAGTGGTGACCATCCATAGTTCCAAAGAGAAAAATTAGGATCAATATAGATATATGAGCACACTAAATACGACTCTGAACGACAGAGTTTTGTCGCTCATGTAATCCTATTTGCCTCAAACTCACTTTCGCGAGACTCTAATAATTACTTCTCAAGAATAGCAACTCATCTTACACGAAAATCTTGATTTTTTTTCTCTAGAGTGGGCACATAGAGGATACGCCATAAAAGATAACAAGAATGAGACATGTACAAATAGTGACATCGCGCAATCATGCACAAACTTAATTATACCTCTTTCGCATATTTGATCCAATCAAATTGGCCGCCTAAACTAAAACAAACGCCTTTTAAATTCTTTATTTCATGATAGATGAACATGAAAATGACTCCTTTAAATACACATATAATAATTAAACTCATTACTAGTCGAATTTGAAAATGAAATAAGAAAAGAAAAGACATGATTAGCCCATTTCTTGATTAAATTTGTTACAACTGCCTATATAATTTTATATCACAAAATACGCGAGGTTTTTGGTCGTTGTAACGTTTCACCGAAAGATAGATACCTATCGTACGTAGCAATACGAAAAAAAAACAAATTAATAATAACAAAAATAAAGTAAAAGAGAGAGTAAATAATTAATTTTAAAAATAAACTAAGGTTAAATTTTCATCATCATCATCATAAGGCAAATTTCTCAAAAATATGAACCACGAGTCCTTCACTAATGATCCACAATAAAAGCTAATTAACTAAAACCCTACAAACTAGTAAAATAAAAAAATAAAAAACGGAAAAAACGCCTAAGATTGACGGAATGTAAAAAGTAAAAAAAAGATGATATAATAAATCTCCACCGTTGATTAGATCAAGCCCTAAAACAACCAACGATAGGATTATGATGATGATGATGGCCATGATGGCCATGATCATGATGATGTCCATGATGATGATGATTGAAAGACTTTTCTTGATCAATCAAACCTTGGACGTAACGAAACTCCTCCACGTGGCAAGGGATGGTGATGGTACCCTTCTGATCAAACCCATACTCATCTTCAGCTTCTTTGAGAAGCTTCATGAATAACGGGTGGTTAAAGTAAACAACAGGAACAACAAACCTTTGTTGTTCTTCCATTGTTTGTCCTACTTTGATCGCCAAACACCCCTTTGGCACGCTACCGCCACGTGACGACCCTTGGTTTTGTTGCTGTTTCTTGTTTGCTAACAGGTGAAAATTTGCCCCCATGTTATTAATATATAATAGGTGCGTAGCAATTCAATTTATCGACGGACAAAATTACGTTACTGTTACGGCCGGGATTGGGTGGTTTTAGAGGAAGAAGTAGCAAAACAAGAGGGTTGTTGTGGAGGTAGGGTGTGCTTGGTAGAAAGCCATGTTTTTAAGGGTTTGTAAAAGAGGGGCAAAATAAAAAAGAGAGAATTTTTCTTGGTTTCGAGGAGGAATGATTTGAAGAGAAGAGGAGTGTGTTGGTGTAAGCTACAAGTTGCTTTTATATACCCAAAAGCGCCGTTATACAAGAATGACGGCGTTAGGTTTTGACTTTTTTGGGATGGAGGGTATAATCGGGAATTTGTTGAAATTTATAATTTGTTATGATGAAATCGGATTTTTAGTTATTTGTTTACCTGATTTATGGGCCAAAAATTAGGATATGTACATTGTATTTTGAAATTACAAATTAATTGTGGGATCAATGAAAATATATCTTTCCATTTATAAAGATATATCTGATTTTTTTTTATCTTAACTTTGTGAAGATCATCTCAAAAAAAAAAAAAAAACTTTGTGAAGATCAGATCGAGGAGATTTCTATCCTTTTAATTTTCTCCTACTCTTGAAATTAAATGTATTTCAAATACTTTCAAACCTATTAGTGACAGTATCTCACTATCTCGACACGAAGTTTTGAATAAAGTTACAAAGACACGATTAATGCATGTAGGCAAATATCACTTCCATTTCACATGTCCAGTCATGCACCAATCGACATGACTTAATTTTATGTTCAAATTCAAATACCGTAAGCAATTTAATGTTGTATAAGCTTTTTGATTTTACCATCTATAGTATAGCGAAAACCGAACTAGCCTTTCTTTACCTATTCCAAACATTGTCGTTGTTGAGTAAAAACTTCTATCAAGTTATTTTTGAATAGAAATTTAAGCTAATATTTATGGTTAATACCTACTTTTTTTTTTTTGAAAGGGGTTAATACCTACTTTTAGCTATTGAATGATTACAATAACATTTCTATAGGTTAATAATGATCATGTTTGGCTAAAATGTCGAACAATGATAAAACAAGCCATTCTTGGAAAATTTCTTTTATTGTGACATATGAAAACTACCCGTCACCATCAGCTATTAAAGATCCTATTACAAAAAAAGTTAGATGAAACCGTAACATATGCCCCAGGGCCGTGTGGGAGAAAATGGGGGCCCTGGGCGAAAATCCAAGGTTGGGACCCTTAAAAGCCGGTAATATGGGCGAAACTTCAAAATTGGGGCCCCTAAAAGACGTTAACATGCGCTAAATAGTTAAAATCATACTGAAGTTTTAAAGTCTTCTTAAAAGAATTTAAGTGGTCGTTTGGTTCATGTAGGAATTTAAATCCCACAGGAAGTTACATATCACATGAATTTAGTTCCTGTGTAGAATTCATGTGAATTCGTTTAAAGTTGTTTGGTAGACATTAAGGAATTTGGATTTCCCATGAATTCAATTCCAACATCTTGTTTGGTTGCTCTTATCCAATTCCCTTATTTTTAATTTTTAATTACTATTATATCCCTTAATAATAGTGTTTATCTAATTATTTGGGGACATATTTGTAACTTTTGAAGAAAGATGATGGGGGAATTCAGAATTACCAAGGGGGGAGTTGGTAAGCAAATTCCACCATTATGTGGGAAGTTCATTTTCCCATGGAATTTTCAATTCCCCCATTTTTGTTAAATATGGGCAACCAAACAACCCGAATAATATGTAATTCATGGGAATTTAGAATTCCTGTGTTTTAAAAGGGCAACCAAACGACCACTAAAAAACTAAAAAATTTCGAAAAATAAAGAAAGAAAAAAAAAAATTTTCCACTAGGACAACTTGGGTTTCTTGATTATTAAAGAGACTAAATTGTATATATTACAACTTGAAATTATGGGGCCCTGGGCGTGGGCCCAGCTCGCCCAGCCTCCCCCACGCCCCTGATATGCGCAATATGCAAACAGAAGAAAGCATGCAAATGGTTACAAAAAGTTTTAGATGAAACCGTGACATATGCGCAATATGCAAACAGAAGAAAGCATGCAAATGGTTACAAAAACACTGCTATCAAATAAGCATGGCCAACTCCGTAATGGTTACGGCAATCTAAAGGACTAATGATACAAAATCAATCTTTAGGAAAAGGGTAATTAGTGGAAGATAACATTTATTAAGGTCGAAAGTGATTAAGATAATCATGAGGGTGGGTCCAAAATTGAAGAAAAGAAGTGGTAGTACATAACAAGCACAGAAGTATGTACTCGACTACCCCGGATAGTTGCGAACATTGTGGTTGAAAAAAATCAGGTAGCATCTCAAATCACCAAAATTAAACAACTTTTCACGCTTTTTGATTTGTTAATCCAATTAAAAAGGGCCGTTTATTTGGGGCCCAATTCCTCATGGTCCGCATTTGGTGCTAATTTATCATAGTTATTCTGATTTTATTGATTTGTTGGTAGATCCCAAGGGCCATTTTTGTTTGATTTGCTTATTGACATTTTTGACCCCTAATCAATCACTTGCAATAGCCATTTTAATTAATTTGAATTTTTTTCTTTTTTTATATAAGATAGTCGCAAATTAAACCATGTTCCAAGGAGCACAAGGAACATGGTGATCCTCCTCACAATAAAGGAGTGGGGACCATATTTAAAATGATTTTTTATTTTTTAATATATGGTCCTCACTCATCTATTGTGAGGGGGACTACCATATTCCTTGTGCTCCTTGGAGCATGGTATAAGCACTGTAAGATAGTAGCCCTTTTCTTCTATTTTTATTCCGTCCTTTTTATTATGGGATTCCGATGATGTGGATATAAGAAAGGTACATATTAAGATTAGTTGATGCAAAAGTTTGTGTATTTTTTACTTTTTTTATTTAGAGAAGAAAAAATAACAAAAATTCACAACTAGAAAGAAACATAGATACATGTCATCACTGTAGTTAGCGACATAGATATGTGTGCCAATTTTTTCATTTTGTTTATTTCACGATTCCGTTTTCTTATAACAAATGGAAAATTTTACACAATACACACAAATTCCATAAGAGTTTCATCGAAAACACAATACACACAAATTCCATAAGAGTTTCATAGAAGATGTACCGCAAACATAGGTACCAAAAGCCAAGGGAACAAGATTACAAATAGGTTGGAAATGTTGGAAGGGATCCATCAATATAGGACAATTGTTTGGGTAGGATATGTTGGTAGAAAAAGTGTAGTTAGGCGAATCTCAACTTTGCTCAATGGACGCTCCAATATGATTTTATGGTATCATCTAAATCATGTACTTATTGTTACGGAATCAACTTTCGATTTTCCTCGGCCATATTTGGAGTATTATATTCCATTATACTACCTGAATTCAATTAATAAGCATTGATTAGTGATAAGTAGTGATGACTCATTAGCTATTAGTGGCACAAGTATTTTATATTTCATTGCTTGAATCACACAATTGCTTTCATTAGCAAAGCTTGTTCATTGATAATTGTTGGAATTTTGTTCTTCTTGGAGCTTTGAAGAAAAGAATCTTATGGCAATGTAATAATCATATTATCACGAGCTTTATCTCTTGTAGAGATATGTGAACGTCAGACTCTCACCAGTATTACGTATATATATTAAGATGGTGTGCTAAAATTTAAGTATGAGTATCGCCTCTAAATAAGATTTGGTATCATTTCATTTAGCTTAGCTTCTTTGCAGTTTTATTCTAACCCGAGACAATTTCGGTACTGAATGATCTCCTAATGCGCTGGTGACTTTAGTGAGTCAATGACTCACATATACAAACTCCGAAGAAGACTGTTGCTTCTTGGTCACATACTCACATTAATAAGGATCAAGGTTGGTCTAGTGGATAGGAACTCAACCTGCCTGGGGGTTGTCCCGGGTTCAAATCTTCATACCCCACCCCCGCAGTATTAGCTGCTCCTTTGTACCAAAAAAAAAAAAAAAACACTACTCACATGACTTGGTGGTTATTGAGAGAGTGCATGATGTACAGATTAAGAACGTTTCAAATGGTTTAATAGCTGGGCTAAACAGAACAACTCACCTACTGCCAAAAGGGGTCCACTATTTCAGATCTTCAAAAGGCCCAAGTGGGCTACATGGCCCATATATTTAATGGGCTCAACAAAATGCGCAAAATCGTCATTGAACTGAAAGTTGATCTAGTTTCAGCAGCTTGCTACATTGGGCAATATAGGCGTAGGTTGATATGGACTTCACCCCCAACGATACCACCTGTTAAACTAGCCGATATCTACATGGTTCGCTTACATAGATCATTTTTATGTTCATATCAAGTATAGTACATTTATTCGCAAGTAAGTTTTATCCAACATTTTGCACTCAAAAAAAGTTTTATCCAAAATTTTGGTTTTGATACAAACGCTATAGCATATCATATCATCACGGTGATATTACAGTACATACTCCATTATTAGATGTATGATTTGATGTTTTAAGGTTACACTTGACGTATAAGTTTTTTGGTTATATATATGTCTACAATCGTATAGCACAAGTTTACTTTGCAATGGGTCACTAATAAGCAATATATAGTACGTAACTGCGAAGACAGCAAACTTTCGCATCAGGTCATTAATACATGACTGAACTACATACACCGAGAACGACCCACATGCATCTGAATTCCCAAAGCAAATGCAAATCTCGTAGGGCGTACGTAGCTTGCTAATTAGCTAAAGATAGGCACTTTCTGCTGCCTTTGCTTCACCTAAAAGTTTGATTAGATAGAAAAAAAAATGGATTGCTATTGGGAGCCCCAAGATTCTTTTTTATTGGTAGCCTCAAATATAAAATGTCAAAAATGTCTCTGGTTTGGCTTTTGTGGATTTTCTTCTTTCCCTTATTTACCCTTCTCCTCTATATCTCCCTTCCCCAACTGCTAAGTGGTAAAGAAAATGATGAGGGCATTTGTTAGTGGATTAATTAACTGTTAAGTGCTAACTTCTCATCTCTAATTTTCAGTCATAAGTAAATCTAAAAAAAAAAAATTAATACAACAAACCCAAAATCAACCACAACAACCGGCAACACATCCAACACCACCCAATCTCAACCGCCACCCCAGACTTCCGTTCATGCATCAGTCGCGCCACCACCTCTCTCCGTCAAACTCGATCCACGCGCCGCCCATACACCAAGCTGATCATCAATCGGATCACCTTCACCCGGCCGGACTTTTCTGATTGAAAATGCTAAAGAAAAGGGAACCCAAAAATCCCCCAATTTGATTTTTTTGATTAAAAATGCAAAGGAAACCTAGAAAAAACCCCCAATTTGATTTTTCGGTTAATTGAAAATGAAAAATCAAAGAATTACCAGAAAAACCCCCAAATTTGATTTTTTTTTTTTTTGAATGAAAAAGCAAAGTAAAAGGAAATCCAAAAAAAACCCAATTTGATTTTTTTTTTTTTTTTTACTGTAACTGCAAAATGAAACCCAGAAAAAAATATCAGATTGTTTTCGTGTAATTAGATAATGCAAAAGACAATGATTCCCAGATTAACCCCCAATTTGATTTTTTTTTATTGAAAATACAAGAGAGAGATTATTAGAGGAGAGAGAGAAGACATGAAGATGGGTGGGATTTGGGGATACAAGAAT
>JBBYHQ010255629.1:0-22677 GCA_038382645.1 Spergularia azorica
TCTTCAACACACATTTGGGTTGTATTGGCTTGCTAGGACATAGGTTAAAAACTCAAAAGTCCAACATTTATTTGCATCTGTAACTCGTCTGATTCTGTTTGAATCGGAAAGAAAGATGATACTCCGACAAGTTTGTCAGATAGAGTCTCCGACCCACAAGGCCACAACCATCATAAATCGTCTTGGCGTTTAGCGTTTTGACCAATTCAAAATGTTACTTGACATGTTTGGTTGTACATTTGTTATTAACATTTGAAGTAACATTTAACATTTTAAAGGGCATTTGACAAATGCTATTAAAGGTAGCATTTCTGATTTTCCAATTTTGACATATCATTTTAATACTCAACAGCTAGTGATCGTGCCAAACACGTCATTGTTAACAGCTACTTTTCAGACAACAGTTAAAAGCTACTTAAACAGCTATGATTACTAAACAAACCTAGCTTTGTCGAGAAAGTAAGTGAATAAAATTAGTCAAGTGTTGGTCCATTGTTGTTATTTTTTTCTTCATTTGATTGGTAATTCAGTAGATTCATTGTGGAGATCCTAATTCTCGACTCACATTAAGACCCCAATAGAACACCTGAAACCGAGAAGAAAAACAGACCAACTCAATTCTGCCAAGCTTCAACTCCGAGATTATTCAACATCATACCATTACTCAACTCAAATCCGAATTAATCACTTTAGTAATCTCCGCTCTCCTTAATAAGTCCCAACTCAAACACACATGATTTCACCAAAGTGGACCTACACAATGTCCATGTCCCACTACACAACTTTCTTCTGACTCAAGCCACCACCACCACCACCACCACCACCTCCTTTGTTGTTACCACACTTTGCTTTTTAATGATTTAACGATTTTTATCTCTAACTTAACGACAAAATTAACCACCCCCCACATACCTTTTTCTTTTTCTACCTTTTTTTTTTCTTCACTTTCACACTTCCACTCTTTCCTCTCTTCTTCACTCTCTTCATATTCTCTCTCCTCCAAAATGTCGCCGCCGCCACCGCAGCAGCCACCACGACCGCAACCACAGCAGCAACAGCCACCACAACCACAGCAACAACAACCTCAACCGCCACCGCAGTACCAATACTACCCCTACCCACACCACCACCCAAGATCCAAGTCTTCTTCAAGAAGCTTCGCCTCATGCATACTCGCCACCGCCTTCCTCATCACCCTCGCCATCGCCGGAGCAATCACCTGCTTCATCTTATTCCGGCCGCA
Organism: Spergularia azorica; assembly: GCA_038382645.1. Classification (NCBI taxonomy): domain Eukaryota; kingdom Viridiplantae; phylum Streptophyta; class Magnoliopsida; order Caryophyllales; family Caryophyllaceae; genus Spergularia; species Spergularia azorica. The sequence continues at coordinate 1,244 of JBBYHQ010255629.1, forward strand.
ACAACCGACAATCTCCGTCACCGCGATGAGGTTTCCGACCTTCACCCTCCGCAACGGCACCGCCAACTTCACCTTCTTCCAATACGCCGCCGTCCGAAACCCTAACCGCTTCGCCTTCTCCCACCACGGCAGCACCGTACAGCTCCTCTCCTCCTCCGCCGGCCCGCTCGGGTTCATCTACATCCCCGCCGGCCAGATCGCCGCCGGCCACACTCAGTTCATCTCCGCCACCTTCGACGTCAAGTCGTTCCCGGTGCAGCCAGATGCGGCGGCGGGAGGTGTTTCGGCGGTGGCGGAGAGCGGGTCGGTTGTCGGGCCCGGGCCGACGATGGAGTTGGAGACGACGATGGCGTTGGTAGGGAGTGTGAAGGTGTTGCAGGTGTTTGCTCATCATGTTCAACAACGTGCCAAGTGTAGAGTTAGTATTCAAGCTAGTGATGGCTCTCTTCTTGGCTATCATTGTTAGTTCACATTTCGCGTCGTATACAAGTTTTGAGTTAGACCGTCCTAATTACGATCGACTTCAATTATTTTCAAAGTTATCGACTTTTGGTTCCGAATCTTCTGATATGTGAGAGGATGATACCGAAATTGGGAATGTTCGGAACGAAATGTGTTAGTTATTAAGGTGTAGATGCATTTTTTTTTTTTCCTTGTAATTTACTTTAGTTACACTCCAAGATAAGATTATTTAGCAAGTGTAAAAAGTGAGGTAAGTGGTTATAAATGTAATGTTTGTTTCTACTAATTTGAGAACCATGGCATCATGTTTTTGCTTTAAATTCATAACGCGAATCATGAATGGTTTTCATTGGACTCGATCTCACAATAATTTATTACGTCACCTCACTTACTTAAGGGGACGAGGTGATCAGATATAGTATGGCTGACGAAACAAGGATGAGTAGGCAACAAGTGGAGATTTCATCATCTTTCAGAATGCATAAATACATGATTCTACATGATTCTTGTCATCCTTGACCTATAATCTATATATACAACAAATGGAGATTACATCCTGGAGTAAAGATGAAGCAGATAATCACCTGCTGGTATCGTGAGTGAATGAATATGTGATGTGATACAATGTGGATACAATGTCGCCTTGAAGCTGAGGATGATGGGTGATCTCTAGACATATCTATGAGTTCTGAGAATCTGCATCATAGCCTTTTCAGGAGACATTTTGGCTGCTACGATGACATTACAGTATATACCAGGGCGTGACATAGATGCCGCTTCTGCAAAATTTTGAGGCAGCCTCCATCATGATGAATTAACATTCACAGTTAATTTGAGCATTAACCCGACATACAAAACATATAATCGAAGTAAGAAGCTAGGCTCTGGCCTTCACAGAAAGTGACGAAAACGACACAGCAGTCTTAGTTTATGTCATTTCTATTTTTCTGTTGCTTTCTGTTTTCTGGTGTAAGTTGGTTTCTGTAATGGTAATTGAGCTACTGCTCATCTTTAGATCCTTGCATTTCATCTAAAAGAAAATATTAATAATGCCGTTTAATTATCAATAGTACAAAATCTAACATGATACTAGCACAATCCAGACAAGGAAATATTAATCATATGAACATACGACCAAACAGGTTTTTCTCAGTCTCCAAGTATCTGCACTGTCAAGTCAAGCAAGGAGCAAAGTTTTTATGCTGCAAAGCAAACTAATAGCGCCATAATCTCCATATTTCAGACACATGACTGCCAATTATATACAAGATCTCAAGAAAAGATCTCGAAAGTAAAAGCAAGAACCTCAAAACACGCATAACTGCAAGAGGGTACAGACGGTGATACCTGATGAAGAAAGGCAATGCATGGATGTTGATTAAGCTTTTCCAGGCATAGTCTTCATGGTTTGTTGGGTCTTTTTCGTGCTCTCTTCTTTCTTTTCCTGATGCATCAGAGTTGTTCAAGATTAGTTATGGGGTGGCACACTAGACACCGAAACACCAATGATCGTACTTTTTCAGGATATGCACATAAGTTGCTGATGTTGGTGAGAAGGACTCTTCAGTTACATGGCAACATTACCTCTTAAGGGGCCTGTTGAAACCGAAAACGCCCTTCATCAATGAGCTTATGTCAACAGAGCGTTCTTTTGTGATCTTGTCATGGTACATCTTGCTTCCTATCTCAGAGATCAGTTCTTCGATTTCTTCGAGAGGTTGATCCACATTGAGCTGCAATTCCCCTTTTTTAATAACAGTAACGCCAAAACCATTTGCTTTTGCTTCTCGAAAAACAACCTGACAAAAATTGTCCAGGTGAGAAAGATACCTTAAATGAGCAGAACCCCTGCTACTAAATCAACGAAGAGGCACAAAACAAACCTCATTAGCTCAACATTTGAAAAAAAGAAGAGCTAGAAAATATTGTACCTTCGGATGCTGTGGAACAATAAACGCTTTTCCCTTGGCAAGCATTTCCAAATGAGACTGTATAATGTAGCAAAAGTTCTTGCAATCACCAGGGTCTTGGAATGCAATCACATGTTGTGGTTTCGGCTCAAGCTCAAGATCTTCAGCCATTTCCAGTGTATAAAATCCAACCCCTTGATCTTCACCTTCATATGTGTACAATTCAATGCACTGCGACATAGAAGTAATTAGATTGTCAGGGACAGAAACAATGAATGTCCAAGTTTGAAGTTAATGTCCACAAACATTGAAATTTATACTTCATGGATTTAGTATGAGATGGTATCACACCATCACATACAGTAAAATCTTAATCTAGCCATTGAATTGCATGCCAAAAATCTAGGATAAAAGTATTGACTACCAAGAAGTGGCGTAAAACAGAAAAAAAAAAACTATGTGACAGTACTTATTTAAATAAGTATGCATACCAGTACATGAGGAAGATCTAACCACCACAAGTAATCTTCATCCTTCTCATCTGCATATTCACGATACTTACTTACAACAGCTTGTGGTCCAAACCTTTCCATTTCTCGCTTAAGCTTGTTTATTTTCTTCTCTATGATTTCCTTCCCTCTCTCAGGAAGTTTGTCCATCAAATCAGCTGCTTCCTGTATTTCCTTTTCTGTGATCCACCTATCTAAATCCTTCCCAATATCCTTCATTGTGGATTTCACTTCCGGATCGTCCTCTTGGTTATAGGATTCCACAAACCCACGGGACCATTTTTTGGTGTGCTGCCAGTATTCTTTCCCAGACTTTTTGCCAGGTTTAATAGAGCCATCACTTGTCTCTATTACCGTCTTTGAAAATTTAGCAACATTTTCCTTAGGTCTAGGCTTCGTAATGGAGGCTTCTTGGGACGGGCCAGTGCTGTCATGTTCAGTCGATGGATCACCCTTTTCAAGAGATAATGCCTCCTGTTGTTGGTCTGTACTGTTGGTAAGAAATTCAGGAAGATCATCCAATGGTGGACCTTTCCATCTAGGTATAACTTTTTCAGGTGGATCGTATATGCTGATACCATCTGCAGGAAACGTAAGTTAAGAAACAAACAACATCTATAAGGTAAACTCGAAGGAAACAAAATTAAACACATTCGATTTGGATGAAGCATTTGCATAACATGTCTACATGGCTAGTTATTAAAAGTAATTTAACCAACATATTACCTGCTCCATAATCAATATTTTCGATGTTTGAATGAAGCCATTGATGAAGAGTTGATAATTTCTGGTTCACGTTCTCAACTTTACTTTCAAGTCCCTTAAAGAAGGCAGCTTTATCGTCTAGATCCATTGAATGGAAAGGATCTCGCCCAGATAATTCATTGCCTCTAACCCGAAAAACAATTTCTTGAAGTTTCTCATCCTTCATCCACTCAAGCTCAGTATCATCTGCTAGAGAACTAAGATCCTTAAAGTCCAATCCACTACCAACCTCTTGCTTCACTTTCTCTCTAGCAACCATGTAACTATCCCTAAAGCCAGAACCTATCTTATTCACGATAGGGTCCATTTCATGAAAATTCTTCTCCAGCCAGCTCTCTTTATCAGCAAACAATGATCCTCCGCTGTTCCCTCCACCACTTTCAGAGTTTTGGGATGCGTCAGCTGGCAAAATGTTACTTTCGACATTATTTTCCTTGAACTGTTCGTAGCCATTTGTTTCAGATAGGCTGCTCTCTTCACGACCAGAACCTTCAAGATCAAACTCGGCATCAAGAGGTTCAGCTATCGGATTCAAGGTAGAAGACTTGGGTATTTCCTCATGACCATTTACTTCAACGAGCCCCTTGTCATTCAAAATATGTACCCTTTCTTGTAGATTAGAATAAGGAGAAGCACTTCCACCTTCAATATCTTGTAGATTAGAATAAGGAGAAGCACTTCCACCTTCAATATCTGACACTCCTCTTGAAGTATCTGCATCAAGTGAAGAACTTTGACCTATGACAAAATCTGATAATTCACTCCGATCAGTTGGCTGAAGTGTTCCATCATCTACTTTGTCCAACCATTCCGCAGATGAAGGATATTCATTTACATCTCCGCTGGCATCTTGAGTACTATGAGTAGGATTGTCATCAGAAACACCTTCTGATCTTTGAAATGAATTACTGTGCTTGAAGGTCTCATCAAGATCACTCATACTTCCTAAACCCAGTTCAATATGTACATTATATTCTTGATCCACTTCAAGGTTGAGCGGTTCAATTTCCATTGGGGGTTCTTTATTTAATCTACTAAAATCAGTTTCCATTTCTTCAACTGCATTAGAATCAGAAACGTTTACAGCAGTGTCAGAATCCGATATCCTTTCAACATTAGAAGACACTAAAGCCTTGTCGTCCTCCCCTAGTCCCTGGCTGCCATAAGTGTCTCTTCCATCACCAGTTGAGGCAGCAATTGGACCAGCATCACCAACTTGAGCCTTCTGATCGTTTTTCAATGAAAGATACTCCCTAGCTTCTTTCACCGAGCGTATGATTTTAGGCATTCTTCTCACGGGTGTTTTTGCGGCTGAGCTCATTTGACTGCTAGGAACATCAACATCAGGCAAGGCCATTTCAATTGAGTCTAACGGGTTAGAACTGTCGCGGCAATGGTTAAAATCATGCATTTGGCTTTCTTTATCAGAGATAATACTTTCACTTGATTCACTGCAAAGTTCCACGTTCTCAATTTCACCAGAAACCTCTTTACCGGGAATTACATCATCACGGCTTTTGAGTTCTTGCCTATCCAAAACATTTGTTTCTGAGATGCCATTGATCACGCTAGCTTCAGTAAACCTTTCACTTGGAATGTTATATCTTTGATCCACATTCCCTTCCACATGTTCTTCAGAAACATACGTCTCCAAATTATGAAACTCAACAGAATCCACAGCTTCAACAGACTCATCCATCAACTCATTCAGGCTTCCTTTTTTTAAATCCTTCCCTTCAGTTTCAGAACCCTCTCCTCTCTCAATCTCCCGTGCACGCCGTGCCATCATCTGTATCTCCTTTATCCTAAAATCCATCTCAGTAGAAGCTGACCGCTGATCACTACCAACATCTACAACAGCCAAATCACTACTCAAGCCTTTTGCTCTCCTAATCCCATCCAACACCGCCTCCTTATCAAGCCGAGGCCTTTGAGCAATCACAGCTGTTAAATCCGACGACTCTTCAACAATCTCCACACTACCCTTCTCCATCTTCTCCTTCTCCCTTCTAGCCTTCATCTTCCTCCTCAACATCTCCTTCTCAAGCCTCGACATCTCCGCCCCCTTCCCTCCAAAACCCAACAACTTCTTCATCACCCAAACAAACAAAACCCCACAAACCACAGCCACACTAACCCTAGACACCTTAATCACTAAATTCTGTGGAACAGACAAACTCCTAATCCTAGTAATAAACCCTAATTCCCCACTAGAAAACACGAATTTCGCAACCGAACTATTCCTAGGAATCACATCCCTCCCACTTTCCACCTCCCTAGCTAAAAACCTAGCATGAGAAATCTTAGAATTCACCTCACTAAACTCCTCTAATTCACCCACCTCCTTAAAATACAAAGCTTCAACACCACACCTCCTCAAAATCTCATCTTCATCCACCATAACTTTATCAATTTTACCATTACTAGAATCTTGGAAAACAGTAAAAATAGGATTAGACCCAATTCCCCAAAATTCAATATCTTTCTTATACAAATCAACCCAACTCTCTAATTTATCCAACAACACAGATTCCCCTAATTTTTTACCACCACCTTTATCAATTCCCAAACTAAAACTATCTAAACTTAACTCAGAAGCTTCATTATCAACAAATTGCTCAACTGGGTCAGTAAAAATAGGGGGTTTTGGAATTACCTCAGTGCCACGTTCATCACCAACGAGCTTCTTCCGTAGCGAATTCCGCCGCTTTGTGGGTCGGCCGAAACGGGCTATAATTCGAGGGTTTAAAAGGGGAGAATTTGTGGTGGGAAATGGGGGATTTGGGGATGATTTGAGGTGGGTTTTGTGGAGTTTGAGTAGGGTTTTTTTAGTGAGATTTGTGAGTGATGGTGGAGGAGAGAGAAATGAGGAGCTGAAAACCTCCATTGAAGGAGGAGGAGAGAGAGATAGAGAGAGGGGTTTTACATGGAGAAAGAAGCGTGTTCTTCAATCTTCACTGAAGCTTAAACCCCTGGGAAGAAGATTGGCGGGGGTCATTTTTGGTGAATTTCACAAATGTGTCGTTAACTACCGTTACCTTGTTCATCTGAGTTTCGCTTCGCCTTATACTTACTAGTTACTACTCCCTTTGTTCCTAGTCAAGTTTCATACTTTCATTCTCGGGTTTTATCCTAATAGGGTTGAAAAAAAGCGATTTCACTACTTGCCACTATTAACCTACACACGAGTTGAGTAGTCCAAAGCCCTAAATGAGCAGCGACAATGCAACATGAGCCGCTTAATTCCCGGTTTTACGTACGTGATTAAAACCGCAAAACTGAATCGATTTTGTGTAAGTTCGTATGTGAATATTTGTTTGTTTGGTAGAAACTACGGCTAGTGAATCAAATTGATATCCCGTCAAGAGTGAACATCACTCCTTTTCTGTAGGTGTACACATAGTCGAACGTGACCATTGTATGTGAAAGAAAATCCATGGACTTCACAATAGTCGAGTAAAGACCATGAAAAGAAAAACGACTTCCTGTGAAAAAAAACGACCCTCTCGATATTATGAGGGCAATAACAGGCCAAACAAATGAAAGAAGAAACCAAACATTACAATGAACCAAGCCAGACACTACAATCCACAAACTTTCAGAAATCAGAACACTTGAGTAATTTGCAGTACATTCAACTTGGGGCTATAAAATCTGAGAAACACGATGAACATAGGATAGAGGTTACCCTAGTGTGATAAACCTTGCTCAAACCAACTGAGAGGTTTCCAAACGTGCAGAAATCAAAACTGATTAAGAGAACCAAAGAATGTACCTTTGATCTAAAAGAAACCTAAGAAGCAAATTAACGTCCTATTATCGTTTTTTCACCTGTGCATACATATGTACCTACCATATGCGCAAATATTTACTAACAACCACCCATCAGCCTCCTCTATTTAGAGATTTCATCAAGACGACGATCCATGATCTGGGACACAGCTTCCATGAATGTCGCTTCACTGGTACCTGGGAGTACAGCATCCAGTGCCTCTTGAACAATCTCTTCTATCACAGATTCTTTCCTCAATGTCTCACGACACATGATGCTTCCAATTGCATATGGAGTCAGCCCTATCTCTACCCCTTTCTTGAGCAACATGGTGGAGATTCGCAGAGTACGGGCACTTTGGGGGCTTTCAACCAGCATATCCCACCCATAAAACTTCAGGAGGGCTATGTCTTCCTCAGCGTCCAGTGACCTGATGTACTCAATCGCCTCTGGAGAGAATGGTTGCTTGGCTTGTGGCCAGTAGAGCCAGTCAAAAGTGCAATCCTCAAACTAAATTCAGAGCAGATAACATCGTTCAATTAATCTATTCAAATGCTGATGACATGAAACCATATTGACAGCCAATAAACACCAAGTAAAATGGAGGCAAGAGATGAATCAACATAAGATATGGCCAAACTGATCAAGCATTGGAAAACATCTCAAGCACTCACGCTACCATAATTGCAACTATGAAGACTAGACAATGCGCTCCTATCAAGGTGATTCAGAAGAGATTCAAGTAAGCACAGAGACATCAATTAAGCTACAACAATTCGATTACTCTTAGTCATACATAATAGTTCTCAATAGTTTCATGTGAAAGTGGAATGGAATAAATCATGTGGCAAACTCTAGCAGTGATTACCCCGTAACATGTACCAGTGTAGTTACAAGGGTAACCATTAGACCTACTCCAGGAGATTGACACTAACAATCAGCAAATATTAGTCCAAATTACAAAACTCAAGTCACTCTAAACCATATGTCATAACTTCAAGTCATCTCAATAGCTCGAGAAACACAAACCATTTAAACAAACGAGAATAAGCGTTTAAGATAATGTTACGATTAATCTACAACAACCGGAACATGTAATTACACCACTGACCAAAAAATAGCACCACAAACAGGAAAAGAAGGGGAAGGAACTTACAGTATATGGCAAGCAGTACCCATGGTCGATAGGTATCAGGGAAAATCGGCCAGTTTCACTATCCTTGATGAACAATATATTTCCAGAATGCCTATCAGCATTAGCCAACCTCATATCGAGCACAGATATTTTGTGTACCTCTTCGACTGGGAAAGCACCAGGCCCAATATCCTCACAGCTGCCATTGTTCTTCATGAACTTCTGCAGGGATCCAAACTTCTCAACCATACCATTAGGATGATTGAATCCCTCATGTAAGCACTTGACCATGCCAGTAGGCGGCACCCCAGAAAAGCCAATTGCCTCTCCAGTGAAGGAACGCCTCCCGCTTCTTGGATGATCCAAGAGGTAAGCTGCGACTTCCCTGAAAGCACCTTCCCCGACTCTTGTACCCCTCTTCAACCCTTCACCATCTGGTGTTAATGGTAGCCCATGGGGATTGTTCATCGCCTTGGGCTCCTCGTCCATTGGCTTGAAAACAGAAACATACTCTGACCCAGTCGGATCCAACATAAGGTATGCCCCACCTGACCCCTCAATCGACATGATAGGGGAATTGCCATTAGCCAAACCAGCTTTGGTCAACTCAATCACATCCAATATTGCTTTAGGCACATCACACTTCGGGTTACGAAAGAGTGGCACCAAAAAGTCCTTCTCCAGCACAACAGCCCCATCACATTCATACTTCTTCCTGCTAATCGCCTCAGACGCATCAATTGACAGCTCAAAGTTCTTCCCTACAGGCGTAAGCCTAACCTTAGAGGACTTCCTAACACTCAAAAGTATCACAGCGTTGTCATTCCCCTTAGCAAACTCATTAATACTCATCGTATCATCAACCGGTTTCCCATCATAAACAAGCTCGATATCCTCCTCATCAACAAACCCCTTCCCCTTCTTCGCTATCTCCTTCTTAACAGCCCCTACATCTTGATACCGCCCCACATTCAAACTCAGCTCCTTCCCACACACTGTCCTAACCTTAATAGCCAGTAAATCCGAAAGCTTGACCACAATATGAATCACATCCCCATTCGAAACATCATAATCCCGCACAAGCGAATTACAACGAGACAATTCCCTCCCACCATACACTAATTTCTGGTTCTTCACCACAAACCCAGTGCTATTCTGAATCTTTATCTTAACAGACTCAATCGATTCATACTCGAAAACCCGTAAAGGCGACCGAAACGTATTCCCCAACGCATTCACCTCAATCATTATCGATTCATTCAAATCAAGCGCATTGCAGAACACCCTCGGCGAAACTACCGGCTCATCCGCCCTCCTACTAACAACTAGTGCAGCCGACGACATTTTTCCCCCCAAATTATCTAACTTTACTCAAAAATCTATATATTCACAACTAAAAAAACCTAAAAAAAAAAAAACTACACCCAAATTCTACAAATTCAACATACCCAAACTTACTAAAGTTATGTACTTTTATCTACAAGTACATCAACAACGACGAGAACGAAAGGGGGAAACAATCGTAATTCACAAGGAACCGTTATTGTAACCCAGAAACCCAAAAAGGGTGAAAGGGGTTTCGAAACGTTTCGAAAATCAAAGTAATCGCATACCTCAAATTAAATCGACGTTTCAAATGAATTCCCCCCAAATTGAGAAGAATTAGGGTTCGTAGACCCTGAATTGAAAATCCCACCTCTTCAATTCGTGTAATTCAAATGATTCCGAACCCAGAAAAACACCCCCAAATTGAGACGAATTAGGGTCCGGAAACCCCCAAATTACGAACTTGATCGAATTAATCACAACAATTTCACAAACAATTGAAGGGGAATTGCAATTGAAAAGGGGGAAATTCGATTGGATTGAACAACTTTTGTGATTTTTAGGGTTTTTTTTTATTGAGGAAATTATGAAGAGGGGTGGGTGGGAAGAAATGGGATGAGAGGAGAAAAGTGAAGAGGAAGATACAGACGAAGGTGATAGACGATACGATACGACAAAAGTTGAGCTGACGAGGAGCCTATGTTTTTATATTATACGCGTCAGTGAAGTCTGATGTTGAAGCTTTCTAAATTGTAATATTATCTGAATATTTAATTAGGATTTTACTATAACGGAAATTTTAAGGAGGGAGAGACACGTAAATGGAGATTTTTGATTGGTTGAAGGAGGTGGAGACACGAATTTTTGGTATTTATTTTTGTTTTTATGTGAGGGTATTTTTGGGTGTTTATGTATTTTTTAAGAGAAATATTTGCCTTTTTGATCGTATACTGTTTAGCCATGGGCTACAAGGCAAAATGTAAAAGGCAAGTTGGTAAACATTTTTTTTACAATAGAATTTGTGAGTTCGGTATGACACAGTAGTAGATTCAGATCAAATTATGTCATATCATATCAGATTCGATCGGATGAGATGACTTCATACCAATTAGTCCATGTGCGATTGGACTGCATTTTTCTGATATGATTTGATTTGATCTGGACTGAATGAATTGATAAATTAACTGCAATTAGACGAATTAATAACTAGAAATAGACTAGATTCATTGATTGTTATTTGGATAATTCTGATCTGATTTGATTTGATTTGGATAAAACTGATCTGATTTGATTTGATTTGAATAAATCTGATTTGAAAACATTGTTGAATAAGTTGAATCGCATAGGGCCTTAATACACCTAATCATAAATACACCTAATCAAATTATGAATCTAATGTAGTTCATCTTAAGAAAAAGCAAGATCAAACTAATATCGCTATTGTTACCCACCCAAAATCAAATAGAAAAAAACAATAATTCAAACTTCTCACAATCGGCTCTATGTTTTTTATAATTAAATACAAAGTAGTCATTTTCTTTCTTTTTTTCGTATACAAAGTGTTTCGCATCAATGTTACATGTGAGGATTGAATGTATCTATCACAGCAGACTTTCAATCTCAGACTACTAGTTTATAAAAATGAGAAAAAAAAAAATTGAATGTATCAAATCTGTAAGCAGTCCTATGATTTGGTATACTGTCTAGTGTCCACCAAGTAAAAGAAATTACGAGGACAGAATGGTCAATTTAATTTGTTGGTATAAAAATTGATTGGAGCCGAGAATTATGTCACGCATGTCGTTTGTTGAAGAGTAGCACATCAGACAAATCTAAGAGCTGATAGTCAAAATCTACAGGCCGACCTTGTTAACATTACAGCAATATAGTACGGCATATGTCAATTTCTTGATTCTTGACTTTGCTTAGTACCGTCAAGTTGAATACTCCCACAAAACAACACTTGACATACAATATCATTACTCGAAATTTATTAAGTTTCAAACGTCGAATATAAAGTTTTCGTTACAGTGACCTTTATATGGTGACAAGTCCGACAACTTGACATGTCCGCGTAGGTGATATGTTAAGTGATAAAGCTTTATAATTGCAACGGTCATTTCGGATGGTGTTATTATAGCTTTGGTGACCCGGATAATCGAATTGTTTAACCAGCTAATGCAAAACCAGTACACAGAAGCATTTTAAGATATTGTTTACAATTTCATCATAGGCAATCAGTGTAAAGTAGCAACATTATCAAAGATGGCCCCATTTACAGATCATTTGAGCTAAATAATTGATCAGCATTTTGATTACTTAATCACTTACTAATAGCAAAAGTCAAGAGATTTTTCTGGAATGATTGCAAAATGGTTTGTTTACAACAAGAGGTGCATGAGTGCATCAATGAACTGCTGGTATGGACCAACTTTGTACACAATGTACTACTAGTCTACAACATAGCTTATAACTAAGCCTTGGCCTAACCTTTAATTTGCTGCCCTGCATCCCTCACGACATCGCTGCTCGCGAAGCTCAGGCGTCAAGGTAGGTAAACAGAATTCACCAGCTGCAGATGGACAGAGATGGTTTACTTACGCGTTAAACCATCCATGCGCCACACTGCATACAACAGCTTATTTTTCTTGTTAACGATGAAATTTTGTTGCTACAACAAGAAAGTACACAAAAACTACAGCAGCAAGGAAACAGACAGTAAGCAAGGCAAGCGCAGACTGAGTTACACAAGAACAGCATCAGAAGAGAAGACGAATAATGCTTTTTTTCAGTGCGGGCGTTATCAGGCCATTCAATCATGCATGCATGGCAGCAGCCATATGAGCTCCTCATGTAGCTAGACTGTCAGCCTCGTGAGTCATGATTAACCTCCCTGCGTTGCTGAGCAAGTGAGAACCCATTCAGCCTCCATGATGCTGAAGTGCTGAACCTGTTTTCAGAATTGTTCCTCTCAAAATCTCAGGCTCCAAGGACATGGCTTATGCCAGGCCACACTTCCCCATTCAGTCAAAAGTCGGCAAAGATTCTGCCATCCTGCGTGTAAATCATTTGTTCCTCTCCAGGCATTCTGCATCTTTGTTTACGATAAAGCTAGGGAATGCTAGGGTAATATCCCTACATGAATAGCAATAGAACACAGGTTTTAGAACTTTTTTATGGTTCCCGAACTGAAAACAGTGAGTGTACAACTAAAGAGCATATGGAACAAACTGGAACGAGCTACCAACAATTTTACTCCCATATCGAAATGAACTTTCAAGATCACGACAACTAACTACTAAGTACTCACATCAAATATGGAAGAGTCATGTTCTTCAACAATGCAGGATTCTTGGCAACGTACTCTTCCCACTCTTCCATATCAATTTTGCCATCATTTTTTGAATCCGTTTCCTTGAATGTCTGCTCAAACAGAAATTAAGCAGGTGATTGTTCAACTCAATTCATAGATACCACCCAAGACGCCACAAAAATCAACCAACACAAGACGCACTAAAATGGGTGGCAAAGTTCCTAGTCCAAACTCCATACCTTATCCACAATGCTTTCAACTACATCATTTGAAAGATGCAGGTCTGACTCATGCAGAAGCGCCAGTACCATTTCCTTCAACTACAGACACAAAAAAAAGCAAAATCAGCATCTGAACAGGTTATTTTCACTGAACAGGTTATTTCCCAATCGAAGATATCAATCTGTAGCAAAGATTTGAAGCGACCCCTTGTTTTCATTTAACTAAAGAGGATGTGGCCGTTTAAAAAAAAAAAAAAAAAAAAAACAGGATGTGAGGACTACAGAGCAGCATAGCAACCAGGCAGATCACATAAAATGCTCACACCGTCAGATGGGAGGCTAAAATCAGCATAGACTTCTATCAAGAAAAACAAGCCGCTCAACTGTCACAATTGAATGAAACTACAACCTCAACTTGTTGTCAGAAAATGAACAAGATTTATCCAAAACTTATGTCAACCTGAGTATGTGATAGGGTTTGCAATTTATGCTTCTTCCCAACTATAACATACATCCTAATGCATACTGCAGACGGTCTAGGTAGCACAGATCTGCATCCTGGTAGCAAACTTTTATGACAATTATATTTCAAAGGTGCTGCATTGTACACACTTCCTCAAACTTAGGAAACAACTATGACCCAAGCATCGGTCTTAAAGAGGCCGAAAGTATATACTGTCTGTTTCCCTAAGGACATCTATCTCGAACTCAAAAACAAGATTTACGCAAAATGAATCTCACCAGATTATCCTGTGGTTCTTATTTTCTATTAAGTAGCAGCAGAAATGCAGAATTATTGTCTTTCTTGGTCAAATGGAACATCCAATGTTGTCAACAAGCAAGGGGAATAGAAACATAATAGATTAAACATATTAATGAGAACCCCAACTTGTACTTACTTCTTCACGCTCAATAAAGCCCGTTCCTCTGAGATCATACAGTCGAAATGCATCTGCAATGAATCGTATGTGAGCAGGAAGCCAGGAAACAGATGAGCTGATAAGCGTATTTATGATAAAATATACTGCTGCAGGATAAAATCATCTAAAAGCTATCTACATACTTCAGTCAAAGGTGGCATTGGCTGCTTACACATAATTTTCTTTGATTCAGGTGTTCTAGGATGAAAGACACTCAAGGACCGCACAAATTCTCCAAACTCAATAAACCCATTATTGTTGACATCAAAAAGATCAAACATCTGCACAATAGAAACCAGATCAGGGAAGCCAATAGATGAATCGACAAAAGCAATTATGATGCATACACACAAAAACAAGATTGTCAAGACAAACTGGAGTTCTACAACCTTTTCAAAATTTAAAAAGCAAAGTAACAGATCCCTTGAGTGCCGAGGCCCAAACTAGCCAAATCAATATGATCACCCTAATAAATTTGCTCCTCGCTTTTCTGACTCTACTTGGCACCCGTCAAAGCATTCCTTAGACAGAAACTAAGTTCCCACTCACGACCCATAAACTCGTATACACAAACAAGCACACATACATACATGTTCATACAAGATTATAGATGAAACAAGTTAACTGCAACTTTGATGTATTGAACTCCATAAATAATGACCCATCAAAAAATCAAAGACATGTTATAGCTAATCATTCTATTGCTCGTTTACTCTTACGATCTCTCTTAGTCTGAAATCTCATCAAGACAAGCACATGTTCCGTACTCAAAATGTCATCACGATAGAATCACATGATATTAGCTAAAAGAACCACATACCCTATCTAGGAAGAGGCTTCTCTTGTTAGTGTTCTTGAATAAAGCCAGTTGGAATTCCTCCTGATCATCACCACATTTGTATTAGCAAAACACATATGATCGATTCGCAAACATAAATGCCAAAAGAGAACAATACTAACGATCTTTCATAAACAAAACAATGTGTAGAGTTGTAGTCTTGTAGACTACAGTGTGTATACCTTCTGAATATAACCATCTTTGACAACAGAATTGCTCAGCTTATTAAACAAGTCATATAGAGACTCCACTTCATCCTCAGTAACTGCAAACATATGAAAAGAACACTACATTAAGTATCAAACTAAGTAACTAATACCACTACCATTTTCTCATACAAAGGCAACCTTTTGTTCATCAAGTCTTCATACTTCAAATTTTAAGAAAAGAAGTGATCTTTCACATTAACCCCTCATTAAAAACAATGCCACACGCTAACAATGACACCTTACATCATTAGGTGCACTCATTCGGTGTTTCCGTCCATCTTTAAAATTCCGATATCATGCATATTGTCGAGTGAGGAGGGCGCATAGACAAATTGGTTAATCAAAAGTTCGATAAAATTGCACTAAAGGGTCCAATAAAACTTTTAACCAACTAGTGCAACTTTAATTTCCCTCAATCCAAACATAGCCCACATACAATACAGTACAAGTTACCTCATTGCATGCGTAATATATGCTCCACTCTGATCTATAGGCTTTGATCAACTAAAAAGTTGTCAATATCAACCACATAAAATTAGTTCAATCTAAACCATCGATTCAATACTAAAGTTTATTATGAACACTAAAAATTAATTACACTCGCTCTAAAAGTACAAGCTTGTAAAAAAAGATACTAAAAACGAATCTAATACGAGTACTATATTACTATGATTAATCAATTTATCACTTTTTAAAATTATTTTGTTGACATTATTATTATTGAAAACAAAAACATCTTAATCAACAAGAACAACGTTAAAAAATGAGCAAGAAATCAGTAAAAAGGTAAAAACTCACAGACGGTTTCAGCAGCAAGTACTGAAAATTTATCAGAAGCAAGTAACTTTGGTGCATTTTTTGACTGTCCGCAACCCATATTAGTTTTTACTACGATCACAGTAAAACTTGAATCACACACTTCTCTAACTTTCTTTTTACTGCGGATGCGCTTCTGATTAAATTTACTGCCTGATAATCCTATAAGAATGGTATGAAGTGGGGTAAATAATTAGTGAAATTTATTTGGAGTATGTATGTGAGATAATGAAGAGGGTTGACAAATGTAGAAGATAGAAGAAGAAGAAGAAGAAGAAGATTGATGAAGAAGATACACACGAGAATTAGGAGAGAGAAAGGTGAGGTTTATATAAACAAAAGAAAAACTTTTTTTTTTCGGCGAGCTGTCCGCGTTGACGTCTTAACTGTCTCCTGTGGATTGCTTGTGACATTGTGACGTGACTAACACGAGTTATACTTATGAGTCTTACGAGTTATGAGTTATGACTAGTGAGTTGTGACAGGAAAATAAGTGGCAATAAAACTCGACTTTAAAGAGTATCGATTTTTACATTTCTCATATTTGTGTAGATGTGTAATTGTTTTCTGAAATATAAAACGTATCCCATAGATTTGTCAAAATTACAGTAATAACAGATTACGTAGCAATTTATGCAATGCGCAAGCTAAAATCGTACTTCCAAAACAGGTCCTACAAAAATTGCTTCAGGACACAGTACATTACAGTATACAGTGTAGACAGATGACTCTTGAGATCTCTGAAGCAAGCGATGAAGGCATATCGTGTTGAGGTGGTTAACTTTTTAAGATCGTCACTATTAAAATGTTACATCATACTCTATATGCTCTAGGCAATGCAAAAAAGGAATCGGAAGCAAAAGATATACAGAAATCGATCAAATCCGAACCAAAAAGCCCTGACAGCAATACCAAGCCACTGCAATTCCAAGGAGTGCACCAGCAAAGACCTGCAATGGAGTATGGCCGAGAAGCACCTTTAGCTTTCTTTCGCTGATGGGATGCCCTTGGAATAAATCCTCGATAATCTTGTTCAGAACCTAATAAACCAGGCAGGGAATATTTAGCAACTGATGCATATATGAGACTCACTTGACAGCAGACAGAAGCATGGCTGGGTATTTTTCTAATGTATGGGATGCTATTTCAAGTTACAGTGGTTTCTCAAGCTATTGACACCTGCATAAGCGCAAATTAATACGTAGTTGTGACAAACTGACAATGACCTCACTCGCTCAGAGCAAACAACTTTCCTATATGTGGCATTGTGCAATGAACAAACAGAGAGAATGCAAATTAAAATCCACCGGGCTAATCATGTTCATAGATTTTGAGGGTTCAATTCACATCCGATACCAGATTCAACACGGTGAATCATAGACAGGATACACAGTGAGTTACATGCCTGTTCCTAAACGTGGTTATCACAGTTAGTTATTCTGTGTACGCTTGGCAGTCATGGTGGAATCACGAAGCATCAATTTCACATCGAAATTAGAGTCATAACTACTCATTAGAACTAAAAGCTGCTCGTATATGGCAACTATATAGATTAATACATCACCTTCCATCTCCACCACATGTGAAAAAGGGAAAACTCTAGTTAACATAGCAATCCAGTGAGCCATGACTAAGGGGTTTATTCCACAGACTACACGATTTTCTACACAGCCATGAACTAAAGCTACTGAAGCAGGCAAGTGGTCATACTGGTCTAAGCTAGCATTACAAGATGCAAATGACAGACAACAGCATACGCAAGGAATTTCATGAGCTTCAATAACAAAATAAGCTTACATAAAGTCTGAAACACAGGATCAAGTGTAAGTCTAAACATAATTCAAGGTCAGACAAACACCAAGAGGAAGAAGATGAAAGCACCAATCATATAAGGCCCTTCACAGACTAGAGGATGACAGATGCGGGTGTTACTATAACCAAGAAAATCCTTAAGAGTACGAGACAGGTTTAACTTCAAATGCAGGCTAGTTGATGTGGGAATTCATACACAGGGAACAATCAACCATTAGCCATTTTTGTCATTAGAACGAGAAAGAGAAGTACACGGAAGGGATTGACATCCACTCTGGGTGTTAAGACTCCGACCTCAAAATGTCTTACAACCTAACTGATTAGTTACCACTTGAAATACCTAAGATGGCCATGATGACTGGATCATAAACACGAGAGGAGACTTATTAAAACCCATACATCATCAATCACGCAATGTAGAGATTTCAACATAGAGCATCAATACTAAATTAGGAGTCCAAGACGGCAGCACCAACCGGCCCTGAGCCCAACAAGTACTCATCACACCTCCTGATTGTCATCTCATGGCTAACAACTGTTCACTACTGCTTTAGTAATCATCAGAGAACTCAACAACAACCACCACCCAATCACTATCCTGTTAAAAGCATGTTTCAGAGAGGACCAAGTTTACGCAATCTTACCCCTAACGAATCCATCAAACATCAACACCAATGTCTACTAACGTATACAATACCCTAACTCATCTCATTTAATCAACAATCCCAGCAAATGTACGCCTAATCTTACCCCTAACTAATCCACTTTAATTAGCAATGTCAACTAATCTATCCAATCTTATCCAAACTAATCCAATGTAATCAGCAATGTCAACCAATGTACACAGTACAAACTTACTAATACAGTGTAATCAGCAATGTCAACCAATTTAGTCTAACATGTTAGCTACAAACTAGCACACCATACATAGTAATGTTCACAACTCATAACCAGGTCCAATTCCAATACTAACAAAGCCTTAATAATTTAGGGTCGACTAACATGAATCGTCATATAAAACCACGAAACACAAACATAAAATTATACCTCAGCCTGCATGCCAGCATGTCTCCGGACACCAATAGCATCATACATAACAATAACACTAAATCCCAAACAAACAGGAAACAAAGAATCAGCAACACCATGACAAAGTGCCACTGAAGTTGTCAAAGCAGTACACAAAGCCGAGTGCGAAGACGGCATTCCACCTGAAGTACACAATTTCCTCATATTCCACTCTCTCTCCACCATAAAATTCAACATCACTTTAATCGACTGTGCCAAAAACAAGGCCAAAAACCCACAAACAAACGTCGGATTATTCGCCAGCGCGGCGACAACGGGGCTAAATCTATCCTGTGCCGTCGATTTCACTGATAAAAGCGCCATTCCAATCCCACCATTGTGTAAAAATCGTGTCTTTTGATCATTAACAATGTTATCTGTTACTGTGTTGAGTGTAGATGACGAAACCCATGTCTTTTTCGCCGCATTCGCACTGAAATTTCTTATGTTTTCCCAAACTGGGGTTACTAAAGAGATTAAATTGTGCGGGAAATTGTTACATGATGAGCAAATTAAGGGTCTTTTCTGGGATTTTTTCCTGAAAACTTTGAATGAAATGTATGAAACTGAGCGATAAAAAGGGTTATTTTTTGGGTTAAAATTGAGTAATTTGTGGTATGAATATGTGTATGATGAGGTTGAAGAAGGTTTAACAATGGTGTTCATGATTAAAAGTTTCAATCTTTTTGTTGTAAACTTCTAAGTGAGGAAGATTGTAGCGTAAGAAAGGAGGAGGAGGAGGAGGAGGAGGAGGAGGAAATGAGGAAATCACAAGTGTGAGGAGTAGATATAAAAGGTGATTATTTTAATGGGAAGAAGATGATGAAATTTGGACCATAGATTGTTAAAAATGAGTAATCAGCCAATCATTTATGAAGTTTCTGGGGTGGATTGGATTGGATAGTCTGGAATTTGGGGTAACTAACAGTGGAGTAATTTTATGTTTTGTGTCTGGAATCATCACAGGTTGCACTATTGTGTTGTGAGAATATGCCACTCAAAGATGGTCATCTTTAAGGTAAGGTCAATTTTCGAGTTGGTCGTCTCGGAGTAGACTTGAACACAAATGACAACATAAACCGTAAGAGAATCGTGTTTGAGTTGAATCGAGTTTGTCTTTCACCATTTTCTACCACATGAAATGAGAAGTTTTTTTGACCATGGTATCACCCTCAAGTGAACTAGGTCTAGGTCACGTTAACCGGTTGACCTTATACCTACGCCATACCGATTAAGCCAATGTTAGCTAGGTTTGAACCGGTAACTGAATTTAAAGGGTGACGTTGTTGGTTTTTTATTGGGTTTTGATCGGGCGAGTAAAAAATGTCTCTTAAGGTCACTAGGCATGTCTTTTACTAATCTTAAGACTTAGCATACGCATTCGTAAGGATCAAGTGGTAGCCTAGAGGGATGTGTTGATGATAGTGTTCCAAATGTTTTTGTTGTGACCACTCTGTGAGTTTCCTCAAGTAAAAACCCCTACCTTCATATAGACTGAATCCTCTTGAGCTATTAACTTACCTATCCGAAAAAAGAAAAAATAAATAAAATTCTTTCACCCCCTAATAAAATGAAAATCTTCATACTTAAAGCAATTGTTTATCGATGCCCTAATAAAATGTGACATTGTTCACTAAAACACTTCGTCTTAACTCAAAGCACCTATATTTATCATAATCAAACGCCTTATCCCCATATTTCTAATTCAAGCCAACAACCATGAAACAACATCAACAACATATCACCAAGACATCTAAGTTAGCAATCCCAAACACCATTCACAACATATCACTCAAACATTCTTATTAACAATCACAAAACCAAACATGATAAGGCGTCACCGGATTATACTGACTTCGGTACCACCCTAATTATAATCTGTATCCGAATCCAACTAACAAAACCTTACATAATACCTCACTCTTCTAAAATCCTCCACATAACCATAACAACATGAATCATTTATGACAAAATCTATAAAAAAAAAAAATAGTGCACCATTTCAAATTTTCCTCCATGGGCCATGGTCTCAACTCTCACGCACCACCGTTGCCATATACCGCAAAATATAGCCGTTTCAAATGTTGGCCCACCAAAACACCCAAAAAACAGCAGAGTACTAGTATAAAGAATCCAATTCCCCATTTTTCCACAAACCGTGTTCAAATATTCCACCGTAAAAAATACAAAACCAACAAATTTCATTAAATTAAAAAAAAGAAAAGAAAAAAAAGAGAACTCGTCTCAATTTCCTCCCACTTTCAAGTAATCTATCTTCATCCAACGCTTCTATGGTACCCCGGGGGTACCATCCTTTTCGTACCCCCGGCCCAATTATTCAGCTGCCATGGTTTGATG
>JBBYHQ010255734.1:0-22676 GCA_038382645.1 Spergularia azorica
GTTCACAAAACGACGAACTTGCTTTTGCAATGGACAAACTGGGATTTCATTGTTCTTATTTGACGAACTCTAGGCAAAGAACGGCCATTAGGATTGCTCTAAGTAAGCTGTATTTTGGGTAGTTGTTTTCCCCATTTAGTAGAGGAGAGAGACTGAGAGTAATGGTCCATTGGTCCTGTATCTAGTTATGTACTTAACCCTAGTCGTCCCACCCTCCAACTCCCAACCCAATCTCTCACCATC
Source organism: Spergularia azorica (assembly GCA_038382645.1). Taxonomy (NCBI): domain Eukaryota; kingdom Viridiplantae; phylum Streptophyta; class Magnoliopsida; order Caryophyllales; family Caryophyllaceae; genus Spergularia; species Spergularia azorica. Next base: position 244 of record JBBYHQ010255734.1, read on the forward strand.
CACGCACTCGGGTTAAAACCATCTTTACTTTCTATTTTTTTTTTTTCGTTTTTTAAACCACGCGCGCGGTTGTACATAATATCGGGTCTGAGAGTACTACAGTTTCCTTCATTAAATATCTTCGAAAGAGATAGAACTAAAACCATAACTTTATCGATTCTGTGGTATCGAAATGAGTCTCACATGATGGCGCCTTATCAACTCTCTTATCTTTTCTTTTCTTAGCTAAGCGAGCTTCTAGCTATGTTTGCACCCCAAGGTATAGCTGAAAAATGCTAAATGTTTTTTCTTTGAATACAAGGTAAAGTGAGTAGCCAAGGGACCATTGTCTAGTGTAGGTAGTAGTGTAAAGTCGTCATTGCCCTTGAATAGTTTAATTAAGTCCTCGAATGCATAAATTTAAAATACACTATTCTTACATTTTTTTTTAATAATAACATGAATTAAAAAAGATAACACTATCATGTACTACCATTTTGCTCACATGATTAATTATGTAAGATAAGAATGGTCATGTGAAAGTCTTATTCGATTCAAAGGGATAATTCTTTAAATTGGATTGGTAACCGAAAGTAGTAATTGATCTGAATAAAATTTAATTCGAATTATATCAAACTTATAATGATAAATTCGAGTTGAGTTTGACTACACCTAACTCAATATAGAAAATTCTATATAGAATGGGGATTAATAGGAGACTAATTTGTTGCATTATAGATTTATAGTATAGTTTAGCTGAGATTTATATGTATTATTAATACTTATGATAAAGTTGCATAATCCTTTTTAAAAGCAAGAGTTTTCTCCAAACAAAAAATATGGTCGAATTAATCGAAAAATACAAAGCCTAAGGTACCTAATGCAAGTAATAACACTATGTTCGTCTTCTTTGATAGGTACGTACACTTCTCTTTTTGTAACTTGCACTATAAATCAAAATTACTATTACTCTTGTGTAATTCCAACCTTTCTTTGAAAAATGAGGTGCCATCATTTTTGCCTTTGAAATTGTCATTTCTCTACCACAAAAAAAAAAACATAGGTGAAACAATTATTATCAAAAAGGAAAAAGTCAAGTTCATCTTTTCCATTTTTCTATTTGTCCTTTTAAACTTAAAGAATAACATTTCCCTCCTATTGCCCAATTGTCCATGTATACAAAATTCAATATCACCATACTCCCATACTTGTAATATTTTAACACGAACAAAAAGCGAAATGTAATTAGGATATGTGTCGAATGTTGTTTGCCTTATTATATGAAAGCGCCCCCTATTGTAAATGTTCAGTTTCACCATTATACTCTCATGAAATATTTGACACTAGTAGAGTTCGATTCATAGCTAAGAAATGTTAACTAATCTTAGTTGTCGAAATCAATACCTTTTGATAGCGCTATATCATTCTCCTAAACTTAATTATTGAACTAATAAGCAAAAAAATATTTGTTAATACATCCCCCGACCAAAATTAGAGCCATGACATCTGGGTGGTTGTGAGATGTACATAGATAGGCATGTATAGGCTATATAGCCTATATATATAGACTAGGGATATATCTAAACATAGAGGATGGGGATATAATAACGAGAAGAGGTTGGCCGCATTACAATGAATCAAAACATACAAACACAATGACATGAAATTTTCAACGTGGTCCATGCATCATATGTTATAAAATGTAATGTGTATAACATAATGTTTATTAAAGTCTCTCACACTCTCTCTAGAAGAATGGGGGAGAGTGTACTAACATGAGCTTGCATGCGTCCTTCCTTTTGCTTTTAACTTGGCCTAAGTTTATGTAAATAAGTTTCGAAAAAAAATGGTCACATTCTTAGCCCTTTTTTTTTTGGTACGCCATAATATAAGAGCAAGTGTAAGAAAAAGAAAGGAAATTTCTTGGCAAACATATGAAAACGAAGTATCAATGTTATTGTTGGTCCTTGCTTTTTCTTTGATTTTATTGTATGTAGTGTCATTGATTTGGTTAGCCCTATACGTTTTTGCACTTGTGTATGTATGAATTTAATACTAAGAAGAAGAAGAAGCCCCTGCCTATATAGAGAAGTACGTCTTTCTAGTCTACATCTTCGTCGACTTTTGTTAATTTGGTTGGCTATTTGAGCAACCGGGTTGTTGCTAACCTGTTGTAGATGAGTATATATCGTGTTCTGTCTATTTAAAATTGAGCATTGTTGACGAACACATTACGAATTGAACCAGCTGGTTTGTTTTTGGCTTACTGTGGAACTAGCTGGTGGATTTCCTGTTTTTGATGCATGGCATAGTCACATTGACATCAATACAAGTACCTGGACCTTTTTGGCATGTAGGAGCTTAGTAATTAAGTACATGCATATTGTACATATATGCAGTTATACACGTTCTCCATTTTTTTTATAGTAAGCTTTACTCTAATTGTTTATACTTTAGACTCAATCGATAATCCTGATTTTAGTAATATACGAGTATATGTTATATTATGAAAAGGGCTGAGCCAGTTTGTACATACATCACTTCTGTGACTAAAAATTTCCGAGTTTAGAAATGAGAAGTATAAAGGAGAACTCCCCGCGAAATAGGAGATGGGAAGAATAAAAAGGATCGGAGGAGTATATGAAATTAGTACAGTGTAATATACGTGTTGATGATTCGGCGTAACACGCTAAGATTGATCCCAAGCTAAGTACTTTAATGACGGCTGAAAATGAAGTTATAGGAAACAAATTGTAAGGTTAGAAATTAAAGGGTCTGATTTTTTTTTTGGAGTATTGTTTCTTCGATTAATAGCAATTGAGAGCCTGGTCGTTGGGGTGTCATACTTTAGGCGGACAATTTCAACAGTTAAGCAGTGAACTTTGGTAAGGGCACAGACCTTTTTTCTTAATGCACCAGAAAATGACATTACTTATATTTTCGTCTTTTCGAGTTGAGTAAGATCATATTATAATTTCGACCATGTATTTCCGTTCTTGATTCAAACTCGAAACTTCTAATTAATCGGGTTAAGCAAGTTTTATGACAGTTCATGCAACCAAGAACTGTTATTATGACTCATGCACCCTTCTAGATGTTAATGAGTAATGACTTATAGCAGTGCTGATGTTATGCAAAAAAGGTGAAAATGGCAATGCCTATATATGCTAATTATAGAAAGGCATCTGACTTCTACTTATTAATTCTGTATGTAAGAGAGAGAGAATGATGGCAGCTTTATCATCCGCCATGCATATCTAAATTCCAGCAGGGCCTTTGTAGGAGGCAAACCAGTGTTTTTGAAGCTATTGTTATGCAGATCATCGATCCTGATCATATTAGTAGGCCCGGTTAATTTACCCAAGGTCAACTTGTTAAACACTGTAGTTTTTTTTTAAATCATGATTTAAGGAACAACCAATCTAATTTTGAGCTAATCAGAGTAATGAATTGATGTAATAGTTTCGCTTGCGCGTAATTTTCAAACCCGCCATGCGAGTTTTTTGGAACTTCATTTACTAATTAATTAGTAGATACACCCTCTTCAATATATGTGTCTTCCGACCCTACGCAGTTTATAACTGAACGGAGAATAGTATATATAGGTTAGATACTGAAATTGATTATCAAATGTGATATCCAGAGTAACTGGTTTCGTCTTTCGTTATATAATTAGATCTCATTAAGACGGTTTTATTAGAACCTATGGGAGTGCGACTACAATTACTAGCTTTGAACATTTTGCTGTGATTTCTAGTTAGAATAATAAGAGTATTAAGAAGAATCATAAAGATTGTGGGCTCAAATGTAAATAATGTTAAATGATTATACGTGCGTGCGAACTGTCCTCTCTCTATCATTTGGCCAATATTTTCAACTTGTTGAGTGATTAGAAACCATTAATTATCTTTCTAGTGTGGGCAGTGGCAGATAACCTGAAACAATTAATTATCTCTACTTTGCATATTGACCTTTTGTTAGGGTATGAACGTTGAACAATATAGATATAAGATCATCATAATCACTTAGTCAGGTCGTGTCTAGATACACTCTTGTGAGTTACTCCATCTCGAAGCATTGTTCAAACCAAGAGATTGACACTACATCATCCCCTTCACAACTTAGTAGTCATAATTAATTTCGATATCCAGAAATTTCACTAGTTGGTGATTTCTCGAAAGAGGGTATGTATATAACATGAGAATATGGCATTTCTTGAGGGGTTTGTTAGGCTAGGGATGGATAGACCATAAAGGGTGAGAATTTAAGTAGAAAATCAGAGTAGGGTGGGTTAAATGGTAGCATTGCAGCAGAATAGCAGCTGTCATCTTCCTGGTAGAAGTGCACTGAATAAGGCAGTTTGGAATAATTTGTCTGTCAAAAGATGGCAGACCTAATTTATTACTGTATGATATTTAATTTGTGTGTATTTGTAAGTAAAAATAGTACTCCCTCCGTCCCCCTTTAAACACCCCACTCCCTTTTTTACGTGGATTAAGATGGTGTGATTTGTTTATTATTGTTTGAGGTAATGGGTGATTTATTTATTATTGTTGGAGATAATGGGTGGTTTGTTAATTATTTTTGGAGATAATGGGTGGTTTGTTTATTATTTTTGGAGATAATGAGAGGTTTGTTTATTGTTTTTGGAGATAGTGGAGGGTTGATGTGTGGTGAAAACTTACCCCATTTAGTAAGTTTTGAAATGGGGTGTTTAAAGGGGGACACCCAAAAAAGGAAAGCGGGGTGTTTAAAGAGGGACGGAGGGAGTAGTAAATAAGTTAGTTATCATTAAATGAAAATAAGGATCATCATATGCCTGGAGTAAAGTTGAGCATTAAGGATTTTACAGTAAAGTGGCCTCTCATATATCATCATCAGTTGGTTTGCTAGCAGACTAGCTAGCTTAGCTTAGCTAGCAGCATTTACAGGGTTGTCGTCTGTCACTTTTTTTTAGGGCTTTTGTTTTTCTGACGTAGCCTTTATATATGCTAGACTTTTCCTTTTTGACAAAATATATTTGCTTATACATTAGTTATACTTTGAGGATGACGCTTGGTAGTTAACTTGATTGAGTTATTGTTCCGTAGATTTATTCTCGTATTTTTCAATGATTTATCGAAAATAATAGATAAGTTGTTTTATTTTGAGATTCGTTCGGGCTTTCCCTTTCTCACTACGTGAACTCTCATCGTAAGATATGAGTGATCATTGCAATCTTCACATTTCAATCCTAAAGATATATTAAAACCATACATTATTATACAACTCAATCGCTTGTTTAAACATGTCAGTTAATATAATTCTTTCGCCAACACACCTCAGATTTAAAGATAGTCAAACGTACATATAACTAGAGTAAATTAAGCACCTAATTAACATTAGTAGTAGACCACCAAAGGTGTTGATCGAGTACCCCCAAACGTTTTATTAGACAATACGTACGATTTCAAGTTTCATGTGGGAAATAATTTAAGAAGAGTTTGTAAAATTGTCAAAGACAAAAGACGCGTGCATCAAGTATTCAACTTCCATCTTCCAAGAGCCTTCTCCCTTTTTTTTTTTTTTTGGGTGTGCATGGACCACGCACGTTGATAAAATGTATGTGTATATGTATAATGTACTCCGTATGTATCAATGTATGTACTCCCCCTTTTGGCCCTTTGTTCGTCTCAAAACTAAGCTAAAAAAAGCTTTAATATGAACAACCTATTCTCGTGATTCTATTACTAAGTACTAACCCTACTACTGTAGCCCTGTACCTTTTTAATCAGCCTATCTATATGCTCCCCCTATGTCTCTACTCTCAAGTCACCCCCCACACACATTTATCATTTCTCCAACGAAAAAGAGGAAAAGATAGCTCCATTATATTCATTAGGGAGATCGATAGATGCATGCAATAAGGGAGTGTACGTCTAGTACTCTAGTCGACCTAGCTTGTTCTATATTCCCACTCCTCACAATCTCGCTCGGCCACAATGGTCTGGTCTCGGGCCTATCTAACTCGAATCCAGATCCTTAACTAAACATGCATGCCCTCTCAAATGGCAACAATGAGGTTCAATTATAAGTTGGGGTCAGGTTTGGCTTTAATGAATTATTAGGGTTAGACCGATTCGTGTCAAATGAACCTTCTCTATAGCGAAACGATTTGAAAAAACTAGATTGAAGCTACAATATGATTTCAAATATGCATTTTAAGATGGTCATGCAAATTTGCTTTTTTCATGTATATATTTCTTTATCGCTGTTTTTAATTGTTAATATATTTTTATTTAATTTAATTATTTGAGGAAAATTCAAATCAAACGTTAACAATTCGACGAAACAGAATCCCTCGTCAAGTACTGAACTGTGTCGGGCTCAAAAATCGGTCCAAATTGCCAAGTACTCACTTTTTACCCGGCCCAACCCAAACACGCTTTCTTGAGTTCTTCCTCTACCTTTGCGCGCGCGCGCTTTCTCTACGAAACTCCCACCAGAAATTCATCCCCAAATTCTTGAATATCAACTGAAATCCTGCAAATTCAAGCAAAAATATCGAGATAATCAGATCAATACTTTCAATTCGATTCAAAATTAGGGTTTCAATCAATTTTTTATTGGGTTAATAATCGTGCCCCCAAATTCTCAAGTATTATTGGCAATTCAACCCCAAAAAAACCCAATATAATTTGGTAAAATAAACCAAAATTGTTGGTAGATTGAGTTACAAGCTACTTTTAATTGAAGTTGTGTTGTGCTGTGCATTTTTATTGGAAATTATCCTTGAGATTTGACGATTGTTCAGTGTTGCCCACCAACTGTTCGACGAAATTCTTCAAAGAGAGGAGACGTGTAAAAGAAGCTGCAATCAATGGGGAAAAGAGGGGGGAAGGGGAGAGAGAATAATGGGTCTGGGTTTCATACAAATATGTCTATAAGAGAAGAAGCAAGTGGAAAAAAACAATCCCACAATCCGAAATCATTACTTAAACTCAAGCATCTTCAGAATTTGGCTGTTTGGGCTTCTGGGGAATCTAAAGATGATAACTTTGGTTGTTTGGGAGCTTGCTTTGGTCGTTCTTTCGCCGATTTCGGGGAGTCTTTGGGAATTCCTCCTGACCCTTCTCTTTTCCCTTGCCAAAGGTTCATCTTTTATCCTTTCTATTGTTTTTTTTTTTTTATCTAATGTGTGAGTTTATTTGATGATATTGTTATATGTGTGTTGTTTACGTTTAGTTCATGTGGGTGTAAATTACATCGGAATAGGGTGTAAGATTTTAATTCTGAATTTACATGTTTTATCACGTGTGTGTGTGTGTGTGTGAGTTTGTAAATGAAGTGAAATGTGATGGAGTGAGGTGTTGACTGTTGAGGTGTTCAGTTTGGTGTGGTTATTGTTTGTTTTGACATTGTCCTCCTTTGAAACCGTAGATGCTATAGAACTATGGTTTCATCAATCGTAGATGCTGTAGATCGTCGATGACATTGTTCGGTGTAAAATTTGAAGTTACATTCAATTTAGGTTGTTGAACAGATAATTCTGTTTTTTGGTTAGAAGTTAGGAATTAGACAATGTTTGCCAGTCAGGGAGAATATCCAAGAGTTTGGACTTTGTCGTGTTGTATCTACATCGATCTTTAGGTGCATAGAATTACAGGCCCCTGTTTCTTCTGCAATTACATATTCGCTTGCAGGAGATATTATGCAATATACACCACCTTTGAATTGCTGTAGGAAGTCAGTTCATTCGATGCACTTTTCAGCTGCCAGTCAATTAGCTTGTGTAGGCAACTAGACATGTGTGTGATTCTTAGAACCCAAGATGTGATGTTCTTCATATTCGGAATTTTTTTTTTTTTTTTTTTATTTTTTTTTGACGCAGATGACTATTGATTTACTTAGTCAACTCATGACAGAGTGCTGCAATCTGCTTTAAGAAATTTCTTTTGTGATTTTCTTAGTAGAAACTATCAGGCTAGTTAGTGGTACATTTCATTGTTTAGCCTGCCCATTCTGGAAATTATGGCTCTGTTTGATTCGTGTGCCCTAGTTGGAAGAACTTATTCTGTTTCTTACCAGTGTGGTGATATATCAAATGTAGATGTGAAACAATTCTTCAACCTGGTTCCAACTGCACTGTTCGGATTGAAAAAAATCGAGTCAAGAGGCATAGGCACAGCAAAGCTAAGATACCTGCACAGAACAATGTTGTTTACACCTGCCATTTTTGTTCGCATCGCAACTTAAAACGAGGTACCCCTAAAGGATATGTAAAAGATTTAGCTCCATCAAGGGTCATTTCTTCAAAAAAGGAATCTGGAAGCTCCTCGTTACAGAAGGTTAGTACAACGGCAATAACTGGTGCAAACAATGCCACCATGGCCAAGGCAAATGCAGCACCGTCCCCAGCAGTAAGCAGTGTTGTTGATTCCCTGACGGCCAGTGTATCAAGTCCATTTGCCAATTTGTTGGATAGTAAGAAGAAGAAGATTAAAAAACCAGGACCCAAGGGATCAAGTGATGACGCTTTGCTTAATTCAGTTCCTGCACAGATAGAAAAAGCCGGTGGCACCTCGAGGAAAAGGAGAAAGGGTTGGACTACCCTCAAAGATATAGCTGATGATGAAGAACGTGAGAAAAATAAGAGGTTCACAAAATTGTCAATCCCTTTCACTTTGTAGGTAAGTTCAGTGACGGCATGAGCTTACAAGAATTATTATGTTGGCGTTTTCTAGGTTTTCGAGGTTTATATAGAATGTAGTGCTTGAAATACATCTTATACACGTGACTATGGCATTAAGGTGTTTGATATGTCTCGTATGCTATGTAAGACTAGTTAATCATATGCTTGTTCATGTTGGCTCTGCTACTCTGATTGTTTCTCTTGCCCTTCTCCAAGTATTATCTACCTGACTCACATGATTATTGTAATGTTGCTCTCTGGACATTGCAGACTAGAGAGTGGAAATAGAAATTAAACCATGACCAAAGTCTTGTGCCTTGCCTCTGATTTAACCCCTTTTTTTTTACCATTCCTTTTCCAAGTTGAATCCTCAATTTTATCTCATTGAAAATTGGCCTTTTGTTTAAAAGTAGATATGATGCAGTCAGTAGCATTAGACCTGGCAAAGTTGACCTGACCTCTCAAATACGACCCGAAAGAACTTGGGAATGTGGTGTACCGAAACCGACCTCTCCCAATATCGACCTGACAAGACCTGGTTTATCTTCCCAGCCCAGAACCAGTCCAACCCGCTCAATTACCAGTAACAGCAGCATGTGTAATTAAGTTATGGACTTGGGGTGATGATTACTAATAAAGTAATCATCTATTCTTTTGGCAGCATAATATTAATAGTTACCTTTCCTATTTCGTGCGCAATTTATAGAAGGACATCTTATGGAAGTGGATCTTATGTGCACGAATTATGATGTCATTCAATTCATACCATAATACCTGCTGTAAAATCTTAGTATTAGTATTCCTAAACTGGCTCTCTGTTAATTCTGTGTTTGGTGAAGCTCGTCTTGTCCCGTCGTCGTTTTGTTGCCTGTAGAAAAACAGGATTTTCCAAATCCCATGAATTGACAAATATTAGGTTAGGTAATTCAGAATTACGTAAATTCGAATTCATTACAAAACCTGGGCACTATAAATTCCTACAGCAAACCAAACGACCACTCAGTATTGTGACTTGTGAGAGATATATTGGTAGACTGGTAGGTGAGGTGTGTTGTATACTTCTGACCTGCCCCTTGGATTGTAACCCCATTGTCTATTCTTTATGGCAATATGGAGTGAAATCCCAAGAGACATTGTTAGAAAAATTGCAGTGGAGCATCTGGACCATATTGAAGATTTTGAAGCTTTTGGAGGGGTTTGCAGAGAATGGAGGGTTGCCATGAGTGGTATTAAACATTGGCTGTCATGTAAGAACATCCAACTCCCTTGGCTTATGCTTGTTGATCCACCAGACTGCTCATATCGTCGGCTTTACAGCCTTTACAAAGGCATGTTCCGTAGTTTTGATCTGCCAGATGTAGGGAATAACGATGGTGATGATCAGTGGAGGTACTTCTCCTCTACAGGTTGGCTGATTTCTCTCAGTAGGAGAAACCGCCATGTCACCCTGTTCGATCCTTTTAGTCGTACTACTAGTAGTGTGATCAAAGCTCCGAGTGTTCCGCTTCACATGGTGGATGGCATTGATGATGGTATATGGGAAGACAAGAACTACATGGGCTTCTTTCAAAGATTTGCTGTGTCTAACATTGACAGCACTGATGGATTTGCTGTGGCCATGATATTCGGAAGGACGCAACATTTAGCATTTTGGAGACCAGGGCAGGACTGTTGGATTAAGCCTGTTGTGGATTTCGACTTTCACTGGGTGCATGATGTCTGCTTTCTCCGAGGAGAGTTCTACGCGGTTGATGACTGGGGCAATGTCATGGCCTTCGGAAGTCATGATCGGCCACCACGGGTTGTCACAAATTTGAGATCACAAGGCTTGCTGCCTCCTGCATTACACTTTTTATATCTAGCAGGAGGTGCAGATATCAACAAACTGCTGGTAATCAGGAGGAATACGTACGAAAAGGAATTAGAAGACGGCCAAGATGATAGTGATTTGGAGTTTGGAATTACAGTGTTTCAAGTTATCGAGGTGGATGTTAGCAATGGAGCAGCTAAGATATTGCAGAACTTAGACAATATGGCCGTGTTTGTAGGCCTCAATTCCACCTTTACTGTGGAGGCGGCCTCCTTGGATAAGCGTGGCTGTAGGCCGAATTGCATATATTTCACTGATGATTACGCTGATCGCTATTCCAATTTGACTGTTCCTAGAGGAGGGAGCGACATGGGCGTATATTGCTTGGAACAGAACAAGATTATTGAACGAGTGTATCAGGGTCCTTCTCAGTTCTGTTCGGTGACTCCACCTTTGTGGGTCGAGCTCCCTCACTCTTCAAGTCCTTGATCGGTCACTCACGTACATTGATCATTGAAGATTTTCGTTGTTCCTAACATTGCAACTTGCAAGGTCTGTTGCTTACCTCGGCCACCTGATCTGAGACGCTCGTTATTTTGCTAGGTCATATATATATATGGACCATGACTGATGGTGTACGTTGCGTATGTTAAACTAGAACCAACTTTCTTATTAGCTTTGTGCCATGCTGTAATAACAAAAGAAACAATTTTTCTAACTTGTGCAGTGTGCTCAAAGTTAAGGGCACATGTTAATACTCCGTATTTGTTTCCATATTTAAGTGAAAACCCGTAAACACATAAACTCTTAACATATACCCTTTGGGTACATGTTAGAAAACCCGTAAAAGAAAAGATCATAGCGACACGCGTCACACGCACCATCCATTTGTCTCAAATATTTCCATTCCATAATAATCAACCAACAATTGGACTTTTCATGAGTCAACCCAATCTTGACGCTTACAATATAAAATATAAAACAACTACTGATTAATTAACTGCTCATAACTGCTAACTAGATAATTAACTGGATATTTGGATAATTAACTAGACACCACAACCTTCTTAGCTACTTAACTGGATAACTAACTGGATACTTCAGCTATCATAGCTACTTAAGTGAAAATTTACTGGATACCACAGCTTTCCCATCTACTTAATTTGATTAACTAGGTAACACTTAACCAGGTAGCACATCCATTGGTTGTCTGTTGTCTCTCTGTAGTTGAGAACACTGCAAAACATAAATAACAGCAATGTGAAAATCTCAAAGTCATAATTTGTGTTGGACTATTATACCACCAACATATTTTTACAAAATTCATCTAGCCGCTTCTCAGCTAAAGATGATTTATTTTTATGATAATCACATATACACATGCATGGAACGAAAAAGTTGGCAAATTATGGAAGTATTATGGTCTATGAATTGTATGTCGTTGCAAAAAACAACACTAAACACATAAGGTTTCAATTGATTCTCCTAGGTGTGATTTATTTTGAGTTAGGTGATCAGGTGAACAGAATGACATATGATAATTTACAAAAAAAAATTATATACATATAAAATCTCTCAATTGACAATTTCCGGAAAGTTTTTGACAAATTTGACGTCGTTCTATCTTAAAATTTTGTACCAAAATCTATCTTAAAAGGGCATTTCGTACAATTAACTAAAACGAAGCAAGCAAATTCTTTGAATACACAACTTCTAGTACTAAGGAAATTAAAGTGAATTTTCGAATACAAATCTTCTAAGGGGGAGTCCGTTCAATTAAGGTTAGAGCTCTCAATTTGGCCTATAAACATTAACTAATATATAGAATACAAAGAAACTATGACTAAATAACAATGTCTTCAAAGTGAACATCAAAATAAAAAATCTACAAGTTTCTCCAAGTTCAAGAAATTGTAATATTATAATACCTTAATCCTTGTGGTCTTTCTCCTTATGATTGTGCAGATCGGTGGAAAATTGGTACTTAGTGTAGCACTTATCGCAATTGTGATTATCATTGTTGTGGCGCGAAGCGTTGTGACGTTCAATGTCATATTTTAAATCATATTTTTTGTCACATCTGTAGCATTTGAAATCCGTAATAGCAGGCATTTCTTTGATTAATTTGTGTCTCTAAATTAAAAGTGGCGAAATTTGAAGTGAGTTTGGAATGTATGTGTGGAATTGAAGAACACTAACTTATATATGAGCTTGAGTAGGCTGAGTAGATTTATACTATTAAAGCCTATGAGAACGACATTTATTTTCTCTTCTAATTTTTTTCACTTCTTTGTTGACATACTCAAATATATATGTAATGTCAAGTTCGAACTAGACTAAGTGTCTACGACATGGTCGTCATCTACGTTCCGCACTATGTATTGTATGTCGTTACGAAACAATACTAAACACGTAATGTGTTCTTCAATCGATTCTCCAATGGGTGATTCATTTTGAATAGGAAAATAAGAAATCGTCTACACGCAAATATAGGGGATTTCTTAATTATATTGACAAAGGCTTGTTTTCGTAATCGAATGTATAAAATTCTCGTAATGCATGTGATATCCCTTGACAATGCAAATTATATCTAGCTAACATAGAAATTAAGTACGTAAATTTTTACATTTTGGACATTTGAGTGCTACATGTATGCTACAGTATGTCATTTCAGCTTAAGCTAAAACTCGCATCGTCTTAAGCTTAATAGTATGTACCATTAAACAATAATAAACATGTACGCCCATATCCTCTTCATCATGAATTAACATAGCTTCATACATACTAGCTAGTACTCAACTAAATCAAATGATAAACAAACTCTGGCTTAAAGCTTGTGTAAAGCTCCGATCCTTAGGTGATGGAGGAAGCTTCGTCAAAGCACGCATATATATGACGCCACAAAACTATACTCAGTATATTATTTCTGATCTCTTGGCAGAAGTCTACTAGCTAGCTTCTAAGCTAGTAGTAAAATTCTACGAGGACTAAATGGGTGTGGTGGCTAAGGTTTTATGGTGAATAGGACGGTAGATAATGACACTCCTAGTTTACTTAAGTGAAATTAAATGAACTTTTATTTCCTTTTTTTGTTGGTGTTGAGTGTGTGTGTTTTTGACTTTGATGTGTATGTCAATTCCACATATACTTCACCTTGTAAGTTTCAACTTGGGTTAATGGGTTACCTCCACTATAATTTGAAGAAGTTATAGTTAAAATTTAAGTGACCTCAAAAAGAAAAAGAAAAACAGCCTCTTCTTATTTTTGAGGATGAACCCTCTAAATTCTTAAGTTAAGATTGTACTAAGTTCTAATTATGTTGACGGAAACATAATTAGAAGATTCCAGCATTGACATACCTTAAAGTAAGAATAGTGAACTTTGGATTACAAGGTTTTAACTTTACAATTGGATTTTTTATTTGTGTATGGTGTCACGACTAAATTTAACTATCATAGATAATATGAATCGAAATAAAGAGAGATTGTCTTTCAGTAACTTATATTAGAATTAGTAATGTCTATAGTGTCCCCTTGTATATAATTAGAGACCATATCATTAACTTAAAGGTTGTTCTTTTAGTTTGTGATTACAACACTACCTAACTTGGAATTTGTAAAAAAGCTACTTGATAAATCAAGTCTAATATAGTACTCCGTAACATGTAAAGTTACAAGTAATGTGGTCTACTAATAAAAGGACAATATTAGAGGTCTACAGGACACTTGAAAATGTCTACTATTAGCATTAATTTTACTACAATAGCAAAATTTTACTACTCACACAAATAATTTTACTGCATGATTTTTTCATCACAAAATGATTCTACTACTCCAATCTCAATTTTACATTGTAGACAAATTAATAGTGTCTACACTGTAAACCTTTAGCAATTTCCTAAAATAAAACAATCACCAAGAGTAGTGAAATGATCACAAATTATTGAAAAATGTCACTATTTAACCAAGTAAAATTGCAATCAATATATTGAAATTAAACGTGTCGTCTTATTCATTTACATCATGATCAAGAGCTACCAAGTTTCGAACCCACGGAAAAAAATTGTATACAAGAATCATTCGTGGTTTTCGGGCTAGCCAATCTAGCAATGAAATTGGTGTAACCGTAGTATTACCATTTGGTTTTACAGCAAAATGAGAAAGTGTCAAATCATCTAATTAATGCGCATACAAAATAGTCCAAGATCAGGCCCCTTTCTGAGCTTCGTATCATCATTATTCTTGATTTCCAAGTGTTTAGGATGAACTAGACTCTATAAATAGAAAATACTATTAATGAAGTTGCATTATTAATGTACATGTCGTCGTCATTGTACAAAACAGTCACATGATAGTTGTAAACAAGCGGAAGTTAATTAAAGATCATAAATACTTACCTCATTAGGATATACATATAATATTATATGATGATGGGCATGGAACAGAAAGAAAAAAAGATCGTGGTCAAGGTAGAGATATTATTACCGTACGTAGTAGAGGAGTAGACATCATTGTCGCCGGACGCCTATACTGTGTCCTATGGCAACTGATAATGAGGTCAGTCAATGAATTTTTCTTGATAGAAAAGAATCGTGTTAAAATCTACGGTTTACCCCACACCCTTATTACAATCACTTGTAGAGATAATTTCTACTCGTATAATAATTTGAGAATTACTTGCTTTCGATTTCGGTATATGATTTTTAGCATCACAAGGCGGTTCCAACGATGTTGCATAATGCATTTGCGAAAGTTTATTTTGTTTTTGGTATGAAAAATCAATATGTTTAATTTCCT
This sequence comes from Spergularia azorica, assembly GCA_038382645.1. Lineage (NCBI taxonomy): Eukaryota > Viridiplantae > Streptophyta > Magnoliopsida > Caryophyllales > Caryophyllaceae > Spergularia > Spergularia azorica. Next base: position 15,500 of record JBBYHQ010255734.1, read on the forward strand.
CTGACTCAGATCGGTAGTACACTACAAAGTACTAACATTTTGACCAGGTGAAATTCTAATATGCATGTTTGGGAGTGTAACATTTAGCATTTGAAGTTGGGTAAAACCATTGAGTACCTATGTTAGAAATCGTCCAGCAATTATTCAAAATTACTCATTTACTCCACTTTTAAGTTTCGGGTGACCCCACATTTAGATTCGACATTAGGTCAACTCCATTGTAATATGAAATTCCTTGCAGATCAACAATATCATTTATTTTCTATGTTCACATACAATTATACTATATACGTGTAGTCTCATACATTCAATTATTCATGGACATTGTGAATTCAACTAACTTGTGGCAGCTCACTTGGTTGAGCTACTACTCCCCAACCAAGGTTGGGTGTCCGATCCTTATCAGCCCAATTTGGACTTCCTTCGTGTGATGTAGACCCTCTTGACTAATGTAGATCCCCTTATGTTCACGCTAGCTCCACAAGGACTGAATTCTCCGAACCCGGTAAATTACCGATAACAAAAGAAAAAAAAAAAAAAACAAATTCAATCAGACTAGAGAACTGAGAGAGTAATGGGCGTATTTGCGCGCGATGATCGGAAGAGTTCAGTAGTAGCCCAAGAAACAATGGTGGGTGTTAGGGCTTCTTCCAAACCAAAGCGTCAAAATCACGATTCTTCTCTAACTCCTCCTCCTCCTAATTCCCCTCTTACTCCACTCGATCAAGAACACCCCAATAAGAAAAGGAAGCTTCTTCATGAAGTTAACCACCACATTCAACAAGAACAACAACAACAACAACAATCTTCAAAATTGGGGGAAAAAAAAGAAGAAGAAGAGGAGTTTGAGGGCGGCGTAGAAGAAGAAGAGGGTTGTGATGCGGAACCAATTGGGGATTCAATTAGGGTTTCTGTCGACGGCGGCGGCGGTAAAAGGGTTTTCTTTCGCTCGTTCCAATTCGACGGCAATGTCTTTCATCTTGTATGTTTTCTCTAAAGTTGTCATCTTTCTGCAATTTTAATCTGATTTTGCTGTGAATTTTATGATTTTTTCAAGAATATTGAATTGGGTTATTGTGTTTGATAATTAGGGTTTGAATTGTGTACAGTATGATTTCTTGAATATTTGTGAATTGGGTATGTTTTTTTAGGGTTGGTAATTGGGGTTGAATTGAACGAATTCTTGAAAATATGTGAATTGGGTTTTATTGTGCTTGATTATTAGGGTTGAATTGTATGATTTCTTGAAAATATGTGAAATTGGGTGTTGTTTTTTTTTTTTACATAGGTAAGAAAAATAAACCAAAGTTAGGTAACCCTTCTACCCAGGGTATCACCTAACTTGTCAGCATCTAATATACAACAAAGGGATTGGGGGAGGGGAGAAGACATCTCCTGATTGTGAAGGATATGATGCCCCCATCGCGCTATCCAATCCGCAACTTGGTTTGCTTCCCGAAAGACGTGAAATTGGGTGTTGTTGTGCTTGTTAATTGGGGTTGAATTGAATGAATTATCGAAAAATTCGTGAACTGGGTCTTATTGTGCTTGGTTAGTGCGTAATTGGGGTTGAATTTTTGAAAATGAACTGGGTATTATTGTGCTTGATAATTGGGATTGAATTGCTAGAATTTCGTTATGTTGACGAATTGATGATATTATCGAGTTTCTTGAAATTTAGATTGATTTTGTTATCGAAAATTGTCGTACTCTATGGAAAGAAGTGATTTGCCAAGTCCCCAATGCATTTGCGCGATTAGGGTTGATTTTTTTCCCTCTTTTCTTTCTTGCGACCTTGCGATGCTGTATGCTTGACATTTAGGCAATTGAAACTCTACCAGAAAGCAGATTGGGGATCATCTAGGATGAGGCAACCGTGCCTGTTGTCGTTCTTTACTTTATTTTTAACATTGGATCGAGTGTGCATTTGTATACGTAATCGTAATCCTTCCTTTGGAGTGAAGTTCCCCTTTGGAATGTAGCTTCCCTTTGGAGTTTGACTTGTGTGGTCAGCTGTTGTTTCGGATCTAAAACAGTGAAGTTAGAATTTAGATGGCGTAGTGACTTTTGATAGGTATAGAAGCTGCTAATGATAAGCTTTGAGTTATCAACCAAGAGTTAGCGTCATTGGGTCCTAGTTAGTAGTCTTAGTACTCTGCTGGGTCTGAGATTTGGGTATGATGGCTGAGTTAGCAACGGCCTCCGAGCTTGATTTGGTCTAATTGAAAATGTTGAAGGGCCGTAATATGTAATAAGAAGATGGTTACGCCGATAAGAAGTGAAGTGTCTGCGATAAAGATTGTCTTACACTCTTACGACCATCATTAGTCTACCGATCGTGTCGGCAACACTCATACCGGGGCATACTTGACCCGACGACGACTAAACATAGATCGTGAGCTTAGTGTTGATTGATTGTATTACTTATTGGCAGAAAACCTAGTGAAGGTCACTGGTGAGCTTATTGTTGAGGATGAAATGGCTAGAAATAAGAAACGACTTGATTAACATGTGACCTGCCTTGACTTCCTACTTTTCCCTACTGGTCAGCAATATTATTTGTGTTGCGACTTGCAACAAATACATTACCAACTACTGAAATATGAATGTTAAGAGAATGTTTGGTCCAAGTTGCTAAAAAGAAATTGGAAGCTATCAGATTATGGGCTGAAAAAGAATCTAACTATAAGTTTAACCCATTCCATTCCTTTATTTAAGTTTTTTGGTTCAGTACTTAGTTCCATGGATGCGTCATTAGTTGTGCGTTCGTCATGTAACCATTGACTGTGGTGTAAGCTTACGATTTTGGTATGCAGGAGGAAACTGTTCTTGTGGCCCCCGAGGAAGGGAAAGTGAAGCCATCTGTTGCTATCGTCAAAGTACGCACAAGTCTCTTCTTACTTTTAGCTATGATGGCCAGCATTTCGTACTTAATTTTCCGTGAATGCTTCGCTTCATAAGCTATTTAATTGGGACAACACAACAGACTCAAAAATGATAATACTTCATCAGGAGATAAGTTGAATTGTAAATGAACCACCAGATATCTCAAGTGTTGAACTCACTAGCTGGAAATGCTTCTTTGATTGATTTGCTATCTAACTGGCTGTGTGCCTGTTAAGTATCATACTCAGTTTTGGTCTTGTTATTGCATTGTTTACTAGAATTGATGTCAACGATGTCATATTGCCCTGTCTGGCTTATAATGGCGTATAGCTTAAAACACTGCCTTAAATGTTTGAAACTTCTGAAGTGAACATAGTCTCCCAGTTCCGGCTTAAGGACCTAGGAATCCAAATGTTCTTGATTGCTGTTAAATTATCCCATGGGTGAATGCGTTTTCATTCCATCCACTTTTGATTTCGTTCAATGGACTCAAGATTTTTTGGATGGTGACAGGATATATTCCAAGCTGATGATGGGATCTTGATGGTACGTGGGCGGCGGTTTTACCGGCCTGAGGAGGCTGAGAAGAAGGAAGGTGGAACTTGGCAATCACGTGATCCACGGGAGCTTTTCCTTGGTAGTTATCTTGATGAGGTTGATGCTACTACTGTGATGCACAGGTGTGTCATACATTTGATTCCTCTTGGCAAGACGGTTCCTGACCGAAAAGAGCATCCTGGTTTCATTGTACGGAAGTTTTACAACTTTGAAACTAAGGAGATCAGAAATCTTACTGAAAAGGACTGCGAAGGTGTAGGGGCAGACTCGCAACCAGCAGCAGCCTAAACAGCGTAATTCACATCCCTCATCTGCTCATTTGACATTCACATTCTGGCTTGACAGCATGAGTCATGAGGCTCTGAAGGAGCGTCTTAATTTTGTCTCATCACACATGTAAATAGGAAAAGGGGCTCATTGTCTGTGTAGTCATCTCGGGTTGTTCCCGTCTGTGGACAATCTGCATTATCGGAATGGTGCTTAACCATTCAAACGATCCGTGAACATCTACACCCCTTTAGTAAATAATTCCATTACATTGCGCCTTTTTTTTCCCCTGATGCTCTTTCTTTCTACGGATACTCGAGTTGTTAATTGTTACTAACTGCCTATCCCTTGTCCAAAAAAAATTAAAAAAAAATAAAAATAAAACTATTGGTATCATTTGATTTGGTTGATTGACTTAGCTAAAAATAATCAGAGTTTCAAGTCAATGTGTATGCAGGTGAAGTGTCATGTTTCAGACCATGGAATATGAATAAATAGATATAATGGAGGTGTTATACTACGGAGTAATAAACTCGTAATAGAGGAGTATAATGGTAATTGTCTCGCTTGAACATCAGAATGATTCAAAATCTATGGGTTTTTCAACTTTTCAAACTGTTGCTCCTTTTCTTAATTCGTCTTTTTGTCACTTTGTGTTGGCCAACTATCATGTTTAATAGGACAACCTAATGCATCAAAATATTAAACCATGGTGATAGGTGATAAATGATAATGGATTTTGATTATGCTGATCAAATTAGTACTACTACTACTACATATCGGCTGGTATTATTGAAGAACACTTGATTATTAGGAGAGCGAGTCTAATAGTAGAGGCAACAGAGTGATTTTTAAAGATAAAATCACATCAAAACATAAGTACCGTTTACAAGTTTTTTTGTCTTATTACATGGTACAACTTCCTTACTACACGATGCATTTGGCAAGGTAAGATCATCAAAGATAATGTTACATTGATTCATCGAATCATCAAAGATAATATTACAGTGATCCATCTAATCATCAAAAGATAATGTTACATCGATTCATCGAATCATCGAAGATAATGTTACATTGATTCATCGAATGACGAGATTGACCGTTATCAGTTATAACTAAAACAACACGACTGTCCAATTCATACACCGTATATCTTTAGATTTCGACTTTCTTACGATCGAGTTGTCCCCACACCAACTAACTCTTATAAAGTGATGATTATGAGGTGAAATCAGATCAAAATTAAGAAAGGAAATAAATAAAATCAGATAGCAAGAGATTGAGAAAAAGGGCAGAAGACAATTCAGGCGACGACCGTCCACCATTCTTTTTATTTCTTCTTCTATAAATAGGGCCTCCTCTTCGCGGGCAAAACTTCTTCTTCACACTCCTTACTCTCTCTTTTATTTTCTGTCACGCACATTCAAAGATTAAACCCCCAAAAAATCACATTTTTTTTTAGGAGAGAGAAAAAAAAAATGGTGTTGCGTAAGTTTGCGCAGGTGTCCACCAGCGACGACGACGGACCGCCGCGGCCGTCTAGCAGCGACGGCGACGAAGACTCCGCCGCCGCCGCCGATAGAATCACCAACCGCCTCGGTAGGATACCTACCCGCCCTCGCCGCGGCCGCGGTCGGCCGCGCAACCACCAGGACCCGCTCCCGAAGCGGCGGAAGAGAGTCCACATTCCGGATGATGACGACGACGACGACGAGGAGTTGCCGGCGAAATTGCGCCGGAAAATGAAAGAGGATGAAGATTACGAGGAGGAGGAGGCGGAGGAAGATGAGGAGAGTGAAGACGAGGAGGTGGATGAGGAATTTGTGCCGGAGGACGCGAAACCGATTGGGGAAGCTGTTAGGGTTTCCGGAAAAGGAAAGTTTCAGAAGAAACATTTTAAGGAGTTTGAATTCGACGGCAACCGCTTTGAGCTTGTATGATACTCTAACTCTAATTTTCTCTCTCCTCATTTGTTGTGTTTATGTGAATTGTATTAGCTTGATTGTTACATTTTGCTGGTAGTGAGGTTTTCTAGGGTTAGGTTTTTTTGGTTGTTGAATTGATTGGGAATTGTTGAATGTTTAAAATTGGGGATAGTGAAATTGTTGGGGATGGTAGCTCGTTAGGTTGTTTTGATTGAGGAATTTCGCAATTAGGATAAGTATCTAAGTGAATAGTCATTGGTTTTAGTTTCGTGCCGATTTGGTAATGTGTAGTTATTTTGATTGGGTTGAGAACGTATTGGTGGGTGAGGTGAGGTTGAAGATTGTCGAGATTATTGGAGCCTTGCATTGTCCTTGAGCTGTTAGAAAATACTTGCTTTGGGAGTATTTGTGTTCCCAGCAATTGGGATGAGTACCTTAGTGGATAGTAATTGGTTCTGGTTTCGAGCCAATTTGGTAATCTGTAGTTGTTATTTCAACTGGGTTGAGAACGTATTGGTGGGCGAGGTGAAGTTAAGGATTGACGTAGTTATTGGAGTCTCACATTGTCCTCGAGCTGTTAGACGGCAAAGATACTTGCTTGGAGGAATTTGTGTTCCCAGCTTGTCTCTTGTCGTTTCTTTTCGTGTCATTGTTTATAATTTGGGAGTTTGGGTAAATCTATCATGAATTTTGATAGACGATGACTAGAAAGAGTGGTTTGGGGTTTCTAGATTATATGGTAAGGAAGTTCCTTGAAGTTTGATGATTGGGGAGTTATCGATTGTTTTAATGAACTAGGCTATAACAGCACATGCTGATGCAATGGTTTGGATGGACTGTACTGTACCTGAATGCTTTACATTTCGAAATACATGTACTAAGTTAACATTCATCTTAGTTTTCCTTACATGGAACCAGTGTGTACCGTTCGCTTTTACTTGCATTTTTCAAAGTGGCACTTTGAAAGTCTTATAATTTCAGAAAAAAGCCTATATTTTCTTAGAAGTACATGATGAAATGTTTTGGGCCTTTGGGCAATAAACCTTTTGATCATCTCATACGAAACGTGCATAACATGAGGAAAATGGTGTCAAATAAGGGGAACATTCTATTTTCATCTACGATGGGATGCTGTAAATCCGTTGTGTGTAGTTCTATGTCTATGAACCTGAAGTTAGTGATGAACTTATGCCCTAGAAGTTGTTTTCTGAATCGTAATTTCACTTCATTTGTCTTCCTTTCTAAGCTTGAAAATTGTTGAAAAAGTTTTGTGTGCACCTAGAGGGGGTGGTGGCTAGGGGCGTAATCTTCTTGTGCCTCCTGCATCCCAGGGAAACCTTAAGACTAGAAATCAATGAATGGTCTTGTATATATGTCTTATATTTATTTTTTAGGTAACTAAGATAAGACGTTTTCTTATTGTGTAAATTTTATATCCAGGAGGATCCTGTGCTTTTAACTCCAGAAGACAAGAAGCAGAAGCCTTATGTGGCAATAATCAAGGTATTTTTATGTGTTGATTTTATAGTGCACTTGCTAAA
>JBBYHQ010255944.1:0-22673 GCA_038382645.1 Spergularia azorica
AAATCATAAAGTATTATTTATTAATTCTTCTTTTGGAGTGCGCAAAAGGGAGAAGGAAGTTTAAATAGGACCGGAGGCAGTATGATATAGTTTATCCAAATAACCAGACATGCTTACTCCGGAGGAACTTAACCAATAATAACGAACATGTAATACCCCAAATTTCAGAGGAAGTTACTAAGAGATTAAGGGCTCATATGATGTGGTTAAAAGGATTGATAGTGCTACTCATACCAACAAAGTCGACTTTCCTTTTAGAAAGCCCATCTGATAAGAACTCCACAGTTAAGCGTATTTGACTGAGAGCAATTTTAGGATGGGTGACCTACTGGGAAGTTCCCAGGGTGCGCATGAGTGAGGTCAAAATGCGCCGAAAGGACCCGTGTTGGTCTGTGGGGTCAGTACACAGCCTGTCGAGCTGCCATAAGTGACTACTTTCGGCTCAGTCGATGAGTAGGGGTGTTACAAATGGTATCAGAGCAACCCTGCGACCGCGTGTTGATCCTGTGGTCAGGAGTCCCCAGGTCAGCAGCCTAGCGGGGGAAAAGATACTGGAGTTGGACTATGGTTGGCTGCCAGGCGCAACGAGGACGTTGCGATCTTAAGAGGGGGTGAATGTAATACCCCAGATTTCAGAGGAAGTTACTAAGAGATTAAGGGCTCATATGATGTGCTTAAAAGGATTGATAGTGCTACTCATACCAACAAAGTTGACTTTCCTTTTAGAAAGCTCATCTGATAAGAACTCCACAGTTAAGCGTGCTTGACTGAGAGCAATTTTAGGATGGGTGACCTCCTGGGAAGTTCCCAGTGTGCGCATGAGTGAGGTCAAAATGCGCCGAAAGGACCCGTGTTGATCTGTGGGGTCAGTACACAGCCTGGCGAGCTGCCATAAGTGACTACTTTCGGCTCAGTCTATGAATCGGGGTGTTACAGAACAAGTCAAAACATATTGTCTTACTAGCTCATCTACACCGTATGATGTTACTTACAACAAGTTTACAACTAAAAAGAAATCGATGAACAGCCCAGTGATTACACGGGTACAAAAACTAGTTTAAAATTATTCATAAGGAAATAGATATAAGAAACTATATCTAAATTTTCCGACTTTTTTAGGGAGCTTCTAGAGAATTTGCTTACAATAATCTCAACTTTCACTTCACTTTTTGATAAATACTCCCAATTTTAAATCATCCCAAAATAATCATAATTTTATAAGAATTGATTGTCATAATTTTTGCTCGTGGAGCCTAGACGACTATAATACGAGATATACGAAGACGAGAGAGTGTGCGGTGCGGTCAAGGTAAAGCCAAAAAAAAAAAAAGAAAAGGAAAAAAAAAAGGGAAAGAGGGAGGGGTTAAAGAGAAAGATAGAGGTGAGAGTGTTTTAGGGTTTTAGAAAGTGAGCGAAGAAAGTGAGAATGGTGAGGCTTAATGCAGATTTAATTTGGAAAAGCCCTCATTTTTTCAATGCTATCAAGGAACGCGAATTGGATCTTCGAGGTTCTTCTCTCTTTCTTTTTTTTCAATTTATTTTGCAGATTTCAGTCATCGAAAGATGTCGATTGTTAAATTTGTGTGTTGTAATTTCTCAGGGAACAAAATTGCAGTTATTGAAAACCTGGGCGCCACCGAGGTAACTTGATTAATACACCAATTTTCTGCCATTAGTATTAGTATCATTAGTATCCAAGCCAAGATTGATCTGTAGTGACAAGATTGATGTTGTTTATGCGATTGTTAGGTTGATTATATATATATATATATATGGTGTATGATGTAGGATCAATTCGATACTGTTGACTTGTCCGACAATGAGATTGTTAAACTTGAGAACTTTCCTCTTTTAAACCGCCTCGGCACTCTGCTGCTCAACAACAACAGGATCACCAGGATTAACCCAAACATAGGGGGTCAGTCAGACTCACACTTCTCTCTCCACTTATCTTTACTGCATACCAATGATTCAATGAGGATTTAGAATTTGACCCTTTTTGATTTTGATTGTTTCTTGTAGAATTTCTGCCTAAACTCCACTCACTTGTGCTCACCAATAACCGTCTCGTCAATTTGGTTGAGATTGATCCGCTTGCCTCTCTTCCAAAGTTGACATTCCTCACCCTGCTCGACAACAACATTACCAAGAAGCCTAACTATCGCTTGTATGTTATTTTCAAGCTCAAATCCCTGCGCGTGCTTGACTTTAAGAAAGTCAAACAAAAGGTTAGTATCTTTCTATACTTTGCTCAAGGCTAAAAATTTATCTACTTCTATGTAATTGAAGATGAGGCAATAAACAAGTATGCTGATCTATTAGTATTTCTCAATTTTAAGGAACGAGTGGAAGCAGAGAAATTATTTGCATCCAAGGAAGCTGAAGATGAGGCAAAAAAGATAGTCATCAAGACACCTGTTGAGGTACCTATTGTGCCAAAAGACCAACTTGTACCTAAAGTGGTTGCTCCTACACCTGAGCAAATTATAGCTATCAAGGTATTTTGTTCAACTGATGATTTTCGCACCTTACATTTTGTTATTTTGCTGCTAGGTGATGCTTATACGCGGCTGCAACAAACTTTTATTTATTTATTTGGGTAATAGTGTATATTTAGAAAAGCAGTATCGTCACTATTTGCAAGGCATTTATATCATTAGCTGAATACTGAATCGGAATGTGTGCATCACATACTATCCATCAATTTATAATTTAATTATGGCGTTGGAACCAACTATCTCTTCTCTAAGCTTCTGGTTTTCTCTCACTTTGCAGCTGGTAGGATATGGTTTCTTACCTTTAAGCGCTTGTAATAGCTGGTAGAAGATACATTTCATGATCAACTAGATAGATTCAGGCATTGTGCTTGTAAAGCTGTATATGAATGTATTGTTAGTGGGAAATGTAGGTTACTACATTGAGTAGACCTGGTGGTAGTAAGATATACGAGTTGTGTTAATATGTATCAGCAGAACATCAGTGTTCTCAGTTTCTACCGATTCCTTCTGCTTTGATCCTGCATCAACCCAGAATATTCAGTTGTTTACGTATTGGATCCTAAGAGTTGCTTTCTTTTGGCTAAATGTAATGGAGTAAGCAAAATGGCTCATTAGTTCTACGGCCTCCTTATATGTTGAAGTAGCAGTAGGTCGACACAATTTTCTGACGCTATTTCCACTATAGTTCATCTAGAGCAAACATTCCATGTTTTCAGCATAGCGGTAATGCTGCATATCCTTTAGGAGGCACTGTGGTAATGTTGTGACTTGTGAGTAAGGTACTATGATTAGCTGTGAAACTATGTTGTTGTAATGTTGTGACTTGTGAGTAAGATACTAGGATAAGCTCTGAAACTATGCAATTGGATATTACCAGTTAGAAGAAGTCAGTAGTCATTGTAAGTAAGCATGTCATATTGTACATTTGTGGAAAATGACAAGGTTATTGCTGTCCCGCATAGGTATCTTTGTCAGTCTCTATATCTATGCCATGCTGCTACTTAATTTCGGGATTACCTTTTTATCACTTATTAACGTTCTTTACAGTTCTTTATAGCCTACCCCAGATACTTTGGGATAAGGTTTTGTAGTTGTATAAATGTACTAATAAGAGCATTCATGTCTCTGCAGGCTGCTATTGTGAACTCCCAGACGCTTGATGAAGTTGCTAGGCTTGAAAAGGTATTGATTTTGACTACCTGACTTTCATATATATCGCAGGGCCTGTCTTCTGTCAATATCTTATATTTTCGCTGAATCATAACTCCTTACTGTTATCTGTGCTAAAATTTCTTTTGGTTTAGTTCTGGCCGAGCTTGAGCGGTCTTGGTGCATCCCTCTGAAGTATGACAAATTGACAACTCATTTTCATGTTTTCTTTTTCTTTTGATAGGCACTGAAGTCTGGCCAAATCCCTGCTGATCTGAAGATTCCTAACAGTAGTAGTGAAGGCACTGTTAATAGCGGAGATACTCAGGATGACAAGATGGCTACAGATGGCCAAGATGAATCAAATGTGATGTCAAAGGTTGAAGAACCTGTCGGTAATAGTGATGAACACACTCCAATGGAGCAACTTTAGGGTATTATTTTAACGACTTCTGGACTGCTTTTGGATTTTATCTTACCGCAATCTCTCGTAGACTGCTTTGTTTTGGATGTTTTACTCCAGGTGTTTTAAGTGGTCTCTCCTGACATTACTCTCTTCTATGCTGCTGTACAGGTATTGGAGATATTGGATCTGGCATTATGGCTTTCACCCGCAGTCCAGCAAATTGGGGGCTTTCTCTGTCGTTTATTGCGTTCAACCTCCTGATCTTTGTTCAATGCCAATTCAACGATACGCTAACTGCCAAAGTTTTGCATACTTGTTATCATGTGTATGGTGTCCTGTCTTTAGCTGTGTTTTATCAGAAATTGCTGGGTTCGGAGTTCTGAACAGTCAGTGGTAGGTAGGCCTTACATGAGTTAGATCTTTGTACATCTGGTATGCTAAACTCTTTCAGCTCAACCAATTTTCTATAGCTTTATTTACCATTTGTTGTATTTCCGTATGATCTACTGTATTTCAGTTCTGGCAACCCCCCGCCCACCACCAGCCTTTAATATCGCTGGACGCCCAACGCAAATGCACAGTATTGTTAGCGAGATGCAGCTCCGTCTTTGGCCCTTGATACATGCAAGGGGAACCATTCGGGGAACCTTTCATGCAAAGGGAACACGTCAAATGAAGTATAAAACTAGCAGGAGTAATCCTTTCACTTCTCTCTATTATCTACTCCGTATTTTGGAGTTCTGGCATGATTGCTGCTTCTCTGGATTGGAATAAACAGTACCGAATCAAGCAAGTTATTCCATTGACCTTCGCACATGTAATTACCGATTTCATGAAATGAGGGACAGCGACGCACTAATATAATAATCCAAACCTGGTACCAGAATGAAACATTCTAGGCAAAACAGGCCACCATCATCGTGTATCTATACAGTCGTCAAAAGATAGGATATACGTTAGTGATTTTCTTCTTTCAACATCCAAACTCCAAATGCACCTGCGATTTAGTTTGTCATTGGTAGGTTGGTACCATTCTCACTACTTCACTTGGCCAATACACTAGTCTGTTTACCATCAATCAATGATATTGAAACCAAGCCATCAAATGAGTCTCACATGGTATTGCGCACAGTTTAAACTTTAGCAAGTCCAACACGGTTACAAATTACAATGCCACAAAAGTTCAGACAATATAAACACCAACTCAAATTACATCGGAGACACCCCAAGCCAACCAAGGGAAACATCTGTGCTCCACCCACAATGAGAACCATAGTCTAGTGAGAAGATTTATCTATAGGCTTCTGGCCGCTTTGGTTTGCTTTGAACAACAGCCTCAATTTTCTCCATCACAGCAGGCGTGAGTTTAGGAATGACATCGATGGCTTTCATGTTTTCTTCTATCTGCATTGGCAAGAATTTGGTTAGAATTCGACTAAGAGGTCGTAGAACAAGCTAAGAGTTGGACAGGAGGCACAACAATGACAAGAGAAGAAACCAGAGAACCAAGAAAAGGGAAAATGGCCAGATGAGGCAATGAGAGAAAAAAGTTTCATCACTTAATGGCACTTGCCTCAAGCCCTACATTGAAGGGTCTAATTGAGGCAACGAGAAAATAAAAAAACCTGTGAAATTTATGCAGTCAAATTTTAACTAAAATATTAGTCGAGCCCCATTAATCACCACAACCAATTCATGGATGTGAAAACGGAAAAGCACAAAGGAACAAGCACCATGATCAGTTCACTTAGTAAGAAACAGCTGGTCAACAACTTGCACTGCTTTTTGAACAAAAATACATAACAATAATCGAAACTTATTTATATGCTTAGTTCAGAAAAGTTATGGTAGTTCATAAAGCATCTTTTCCATACTTCAAACTCGAGACAGCCCTGGTTTCTACTTACCAGTGCAAAGATGCTCTATTATCGCATCTTTCACTTACCTCCTCATAAATAATATGTTCCACTATTTCAACAGTAGACTAAAGAACTCTTGACTCAGATATGGTGTATTACAACACTGAAACAGTATACACTTCACTACCAATACAGATTTTTTTTTTTTTTTTTTTTTTATGGTTACCAATACAGATTATTCTAAGCCTGCATGGGCTGCATCTTCATTTAGGTTTTGTTTGCACACAAATGTTAAAAAATACAAATAATTCATGTGCAGGAAAGCAAACTCTTTTCTATACAGTCACGATTACCAGATTCTAAGTAGAGACCAAAGACAGGAAAGGTTTTGAGGTCTACGACTCACCTGGTATTCCTTTGTCGCGCCAGTTATGACTGATGACACATTAGGATTAGCAGCACACCAAGCAATGGCAAGTTGAGATAAGGGCACACCTAGCTCCTCTGCAATTGGTTTTAATCCGTTGACCTTTTTCAGCACATCGTCAACCAGGGATCTGCTTGCCAGATTCTGAAATCATAACATAAACTGGAATTTCAGCAATCAGGATACATATAGTAACCCTAAGGCCTATGGAAAACAGAATAAGTGGTGTACAATAACTGGTATCACAGGACTTGGTTCCTTCTGTACACTGACCCTTTGTAAATGGCAGGTACAATCCGTGCCCCAAAAGAAGCAAAAATTATGAAAAGGAAAATGTATCACACCTATAGATCTAATGATAGAACGGATTGGCTTGATAGAAGACAGTCCCCACTTAGAACCGAATTCGATATATACATATGTGTGGTTTGATCGTATTGTTTCTAAATATTCTCAAAACAGAATAAGTAAAAAAAAAAAAAAGAATGAATTAAACCAACATGTGGAGGAGCAAAGTTGAGGTAAATGATTGGTTAAAAGAAGAGTGACCTTGTAATTTTCAAGGGCGAAACGACTGTCAGCAGGGATGGAACCCTTGTTGTACTTGCCAGTGAGGACTCCGGATGCAAGAGGACTCCAGGTAGTGAGACCAATACCATAGTTGGAGTACAAAGGAAGGTATTCAGACTCAACCTGCAACCAAGGGACCAACCATTGTATGACTATATTATTTATGAATCATACATACATTGATACATACATACATCACATAGTAATTAGTATGGTGGGGTATGAAACAAAGTAAAGAGAAGTAACAAAGTACCTTATGCCTGGACAAGAGATTGTACTCAGGCTGCTCAACAATGGGGCCAACCAAATCGAGGCGTTGGGCAGCAGCCCAGGCCTCAGTGATCTGCTGGGAGGACCACTCGCTGGTACCCCAATAAAAGGCCCAACCCTTGTCAATAACGTAATTCATGGCTCTCACAGTCTCTTCGATTGGGGTGGATGAATCGGGGCGATGGCAGTACAGCACATCAACGTACTCCATATCAAGACGCTTTAGAGAAGCTTTTGTGCCTTCGATGATGTGCTTCCTGGAGAGACCCTTGTCGTTGGGACCCGGACCTCCCCAGAATATCTTGGTGGATATAACCACGTCTGATCGTTTCCACCCAAGCTCCCTTATGGCCTGACCCATTATCTCCTCGGCTCGCCCGTTGGCGTAAACCTCAGCATTGTCGAAGAAATTCACACCGTGGTCCCTGCACTTCTGTAGTATTGACTTGGCTTCTGCCACATCCAGTTGGTTCCCGAAGCTCACCCATGCTCCGTATGACAGCTGGCTCACCTTCAGACCTGACCTCCCCAAGTTCTTGTACTGCATCCTTCCTCAATCAAACCCTATTAATCAATCAGATTCAAATCAACCAATCAAACTCACTTTAGCATTTCTAATTAACAAAATTGATCAAATACAACATGAATAACTAAATTTGCCGATCTAATTAATAACACAAATAAATTGAAAATTACCTTCCAGTACAATCTAGCAGTATTGATTAAAACACACAACACAGATTTGGGGGAAATATATATAGGAGTGAAAGAAGCAAGAAAAGCGTGAAGATCGAGGCATATGCATTAAAAACATTTGAATAGAGCAAAAGAAATGCATACCTGCAAACCAAACGGGCGATGGAAGAGTGTAGAAGAAGCTCTTCTTAGTTACTCTCGAGTACTTGAAAATGAAAAGGGGGCAAAAGCGAGATGTGATCTGCGTGTGCAGTAGGCAAGTGTTTTGGCGTTAAGTTGTTTTCGGACAAATGCTACACGTTCAAACTGCCGTGGCGCATATATATATCGTGACTGGGTTGCAACATGTTACACACACTAGGCCACACACTACACACTATCAAGTATATCAACCAAATGCTGCATCACGATGACTCGATCAATAAAATCATATTTTTCACTGTTTGGGCCATAATAAAGACATAAAAATATGAACATAGATTGATTTGGGCTAAGTACCACATGCTTATCACATATTCACACCCAACGACATTTTTGTGTTCGTGGGGAATCTAATGTTTGGTAGTGTTGATAAACAAACGTAAAACTATCTTTTTCTAGTTAAGGACTTGAACTTGTGGGTTAGTATAATTAATCACTTGCTGATTTAATTAGTACTTTCAACATTGATACATGTTATGTCCGGGTCCGGTTCCTATGAGAACACTAATTCTCGTGAGAATTATGAGAACACCCTAATAAAGGCTCAAATAAAAGATAAAAAAAAAATTAAACAAAATCAACCAACATATTTTCTCTCTCCTCCCCCTCCCCACTCCCCCTTCCTCCACCCGACCCACCCCTCCCCACCACACCCCCACCGCTGGCCGGACCGAATCACCACCTCCGCCGATGAAACCACCACCATCGGCACTGAAACACTCCGGCGACCCAAAGCCCCCTCCCCCAATATCTCCTTTTTCTCACCTTTATCTCTTCACGTTTTTCTCCTTCTCCGGCAACAAAGGTCGATTCCGGCGGTCCAACGTGGACTCCTCACCTTCGGCTCGGCCCCTCACTCGCTCTGCTCGTGGTCCAAACGTTAATAAAGAGTAAACGGGCCCAAGATGGTTCATTTTCATAAACAACCTTGGCGGCGAAGATGGTGAGGGAGGCAACGTAAGGAGGGGCGGCGACATTGGTGCTCGCCGGCGACAATTGATCGGGAATGGGGTCGCCGGTGTGTACGTGTGTGGAGCGGAGGTGGTTGGCTGTGGTGGCTGGTGGTAAGTTGTCTCCATGGAGGAGAGAGAAAGGAAAAAGAGGGGAGGAAAGAAGAAAAAAGAAAAGAAAAATGAAAAAAATCCTAACCTTTGATTTTTTTATCTAATGGTTTGTATGAGTTATCATGGTTCCCATATAAAGATGGGTTCTCATATGAACCTAATCCTGTTATGTCCTCCTAGGTGAAGAGCATGATTTCAAGGCGGGGATTCAACTTAGCGTTTCATTTAGGTCTAAGAAACATTATTTCGGAAGGTGATAAATTGATAATCTAAACGAGGTTGAAATTCTTAGGAGTTAGGACCAATCACAAAGTGTACTTAACATGTCGACTTCATTAATTGTGAAATATGGCACCCGATGTCTTTTGATTCTTGGGAGGTTGCTCACATTTTATTAAGTTCATTTCGTTTACTCCTGAATCTTTTACCATTGTCAAAACCAAACATTTGAATTACTTCTTCTTCACCTATTAAACAAGTTGTAAAAGTAGACGGGATGATGGTGGTGAAAGAGTGATGTGTTGCCTATATTGAGACAAGATTGCTCACAAGATTGACTATGTTTATTGGAGGACTTAAAAAACAACGTATTCAGATTAAATCAGTCAAATCATATCATATCATATCAGTTTATTCAAATAAGATCACATCAAATTAAAATTGTTCAAATAATGATCTTATTTCTTAATGTGCAGAACAAATTTGTAGAACAGGTGATTTCATAACACATAAAGTCTTATCAAACAAGATTTTTACCACTAATAGTGAAACGATTTCATGGGAGTTTCAAATTTCGAAATCACTGATTTGAAAAAGGGAAGACACACAACGCTGGTTTTGGGGTGTAAAAAACCCGCGCTTTTAAGATGAGATTCGTAGCCCCGAAAGAAGTATGAAAATCCGATAGACTCGACTTCCCTCGGCGCAAACAAACCATCGGAGGAGCAGGAGCTGGTACAGGTCAGTCGAAAGATGGAGGAGGCGAAGGCTTCGGTAGAGCAAACGCAAACGCAGCCGCAACGGCAACCACCACAGCAACCGCAACCGCAACCGCAAGTTCAGCAGCAGTATCTTTTCCGGCAGTTTCAGCAACAACAGCAAGCCGCCATGGCTCGTTTTCCTTCCAACATCGACGCTCACTTACGGCCTCTTGGCGCTAATCGTCCCCGGAATCTTTCCCCAATTCCAATCCCAAACCCAAACCCTAATCCGAATTCAAATTCAAACCCTAATTCGAGTTCCCAGCCGCATGTGCAGCCCAAGGTGATTCGCGCGCCGTCGCAGCCACATCCACATCCACCCGCGGTGGATGCTCGGCGCCTTCGCCCTGATCTCAAGCGTCCTTTTGATGCTTCTGAAAGGTTGGAATATTATCCCCCCTTTTTTTTAATTTTAATTTTAATTTTAATTTTAATTTTAATTTTAGCTGTTGGAATCGTAATATTGTCGTTTGTTGTTAATCCCTCCCTGTGTGTATTTGTTTGGGTGCAGAGATAAAGATACAAATGACGCCCTTGTCACTGTCAGAGGTAGAAAGGTAATGCTTCAAACTCAGATTTATAAAAGTAAACTGTAAATCTATATTTTGCATTATGCTGCTGCTTTATAAAAATTGAGAGGGAATGAGATAGAAGGTAAGTTTAGATATTGGTATGGTCTCACAAAAATACTAGACTGTTTGGTAGGTATGTCTTTCCATAGTCTGGAATTCAATAGGTATTGTTTCACATAACATTTTTGTTATCGGGCGTTGTTGAGTACGCAAGACTCATTAAGGATAAGTGACCTGCTATATAACTTCCTTACTCAAACTTGATTTCATTGTTGGATCCTAGGTGCGTGTCAGAGTGTCAGCCAAGTGTCTTGTCCAATTTCAGGCTCACCTGTCTATGATGAATATGTTTATCGGAGTCTCTAAAATTGTGTTTGAATTAAGTTCTCTCTTTTACTCAAGAAGAGGAAGGTGATATGCATGTTGCTGCAGGCGTTGGTGGGTGGTGGCAGGACTGGAAAGCTTTTCTTGGGATCTGAAATGTTTAACTTTGATTTCCTTCGTCATTACCTAGGATAGGGTCTGCGTTAACAGATGCTGGACCCTGTAACAAGGAGTCTATTAGCTGATAATTTAAAAGTCCTTTGCATTCAAGAGCCCAAAGGATCCAGATACCCTAATAATGTAACTTCGTTGATTTCATCCTGCTTGAGACTGTTAGAATGATTTATACTGGCGTGAAAATCTGCCTTTGCGATTTTACAAATTTTTTGGCTGACACTGGCACATTGGATTTAGCAATATAATTACATAGTGTGAGGAGGCACATTGTTTCGAACTTTTGTTAATTCAATTATCTCCATTTTCAGTTTTGTTTATCTTGATTTGTTTATTGTATGTAGGTCAGGATATCAGATAAGGGTTCTATTTATGCCCTTTGTCGATCTTGGTTGAGGAATGGTTATCTTGAAGAAAGTCAGGTGTGAGCTCTTGTTCACATACTCTTATCCAGTATCCTTGAACTAAAATGAAAGATTAGTTGCTCAAGTCAGTTGATACTAGTCAATTCTGATTCCTGACTATTTAATTTATATCTACTAGTCAGGAGATTTTCTAATATGTTTTAGAAGACTTCTGATTTTTTTTTTTTTTAATTTTTTTATGCTGGGTACTGTTTCGGTTTAAAAATCAAAGACCCAATGCATGTATAAGTGCAGTGTGTAAGCTGGATCCATCTCTTTGTGAACTTGTTTCCCACCGCATAGAAGATTCCAGACTGAGAAGCAGACGGATAGCCATGACTTCTGATAAGAAATTAAATGCCTTAGAATCAGAAAAGCGGGCATATTATGCTTGAGTTAATTAATGTTGCATTATTTTTCGGCTGCTGACCATAAATAAAGCTCTAAAGGCCAGTCGGAGAATAAAGCTAGGTTTCTGAACTAAAGCATGGAAGGCCACTAGGAAAGCTGTAGGTTCTCTATTGCTCAGAATCTCGGGGACACCCGTACGGCCATATCTTCTGGATAGAATTTTGCAGTCAATCCTTTTCTGTTGACTATTTTTTGGGAGAGGGGGGGAGGGGAGTGGGGAAGTACATTTTGGCTGCTTGAATTCGAAAGATGTTTTTATGGGCAGTCGCAATATATTAGTGCTTTGAGTGTGTTGTGGAGAGAGACATCTCCCACGTATCTATTTTTTCTTCTTGAAGCGCTCATGTATCAAATTTTCATATGTGAATTATGTTTGTCTCATTACATTATTTTGGATGCAAATTTCATTGATTTCCGTCTATTCTTCTTTTCATTTCACTTTTTAGCCGCAGTATGCTGACGTTTCAAAGTCTCTTCCCAAACCACTGCCTGTGTCTGAACCTTCTTCGCCAGAGACGGAAACGGATGATGAAACAGATGACGAGGTTGGTTATTATTAAATTGCTATTAGCCTATGTCCTGCCTTTTACATCAACTGCTCAAACCTCATCCCGCATATGGGAGGGCAAATAGATTGTATGTTGTGATATGCTCTTTTTATGGCTACACCTCTGAATTCTTCGAAGTCATTAGAGTATTGAGCCTATCCAGACATATAGTTCATGCGAAAGTCTTCATCCAAGGGGAATGGGTAATCTTTATAGATTTCTGTAGGTGACTTTCAAAAAGATTTATGAGTAAAGGAACCAGTAGAATGCCCAATAGAAAACCTGATATCTGCATGATATGGGAGCCTACCTTTATATACAAGACTCGAGCATGCCCAATAGAAAATCAATTTCTACTTCTCCCTTCTTGTTGGTTTCTTTGAAGAGAAAATCCCAATAACTGCTATAACCTGCCTGCAATAGGAGCCATGATTTTGGATAACAGATTTTACATGAAAAGCAAAGAAATAGAGAAAGGGGAATCCCCTGCCCATGAATCAATCTAAGAAACTAATATAAACCAATCAACTTTATACCTAATTATGAAAAATGTCATGGACTAGGCTCAAAAGAGGTCTGAACCCTGCAAGTTTCTATTCCATGCTTTTCTCTTGGTCTCCTGATGTGATAACAGGGTCTTCATAGCCATAGCCATTCATGTTATTGGTAAATGATATTAGTAGTTATTTGAATCCCAAATCAAGAGCAACTAGCAAAATAGATTCAGTCAAGGGAGCGAATTTAGTTCTCGAATTCCTTCCGTGAATGTGTCAACCGCAAATAATGTGATACTGGGTAGCTAAGTCTATTAAGAGGTGCTTTATGCTTCAGGTCCAGTATTTTTCCTTCCAGTGGTTTATTATTGAATGTGGTGCTTAAGAGAAAGGAGTATTCACTTTCTCTCTTGCTTGCAGGGTGAGAAGGGAGGTGGGACTTCATGTGCAGAAGATCTGCTACAAACGCATATTAAGCGAGCAAAGAGAGTAAGGAAAAGGTGCGAAATCAATAAGCCAGAATTTCTTATTTGTTTTTTTATACGGAAACAAAAAGAAAAAGTCTTATGTTACTCTCAATTGTTAACAATTTCAATAGGGACAGAATCCAAGTAATGTGGTAAGAAAACAGAAGCGATTGTATAAGCTACTTGCAATTGCGGGTGTAGAAAAGAGGGGTACTTGAGCAAAGTAGAAACGTTTGACACATGAATAAGACACCCCAAAATGAAAACCTTCACCATAAGAGAAACTGAGCGAGTACTTCTTACTTTATCAAAACTTGAAGTTGCATTTCTGCAACCCTTTTGTGGTCGAAAAAAGAAAAATGGGAACAATTGGATGGTCTTGACTCTTGAGGCAGTAACTTGTAATCTCTGTGGTTTGCATGTCTATGCTTATTTTATACATCCGAAAGACGTGGATGTGCATGTGAAATGATAGGATCATAAACTGGCTATTATAAATCATTTGCAGATTGAGGAAAGAAAGATCAGAAAGAATTATGAGGTATAAAAGCAGGCTTAATTATCTTCTTCATCCGCCAACAGAGCAATGCAGGAGCGACACTGTCCCCTCCGCATGATATTGGTCTATGGTAGGGATGCAATTTTAATTGTGCTGCCGTCCATCCTTCTGAGCATCGATTCGTTTGGTGGTGTTGATGGAGTCTGAATTGTGATTTGTATATGTTTTGCAGAGGTCGATTTCCACAACCTGCGTGACGTTTTATGGCTGTCTAAGCTCTTTTTTTACATATATGGCTTTTTTTTTTTTTACCAAGGATATTACTCAAGATTGTTGAAAGTGTGCAAATGTATAAAACTAGTTTACGTTCCTATTTTTGTCCTCCTATTACAAACCCTTGTTTTAATTTAAACTTGGTAATATGTTTCTTAAATAAGCAGGGCAATTTTTGAGGAAGACGTGGTTGCTTAGTTGGTGGTGGAGTGCGCTCTCTCTAACTTGAATGTTACGTTTGTTCCTCATTCCCCACCTTGAAATGCACTGTGTGTTTGATTGGCGTTTTTGAGGTGTCTCCAATTTTTACCCGTGGCTATAATAGTGGACATGAACATTTCTGCAAAAGAGTATGAGCTTTAGTCAAAATTGAAATTCTTATATCCAAACGCCATAATAGTTGACAAATTTTAGACTTCCGGTTAACAATGTAACGAGGAAAAGAATATGCACATGAGAATGGTGATCCATAGTCGGTTATTTAACAAAAAAACATACTTAATTAGGAGTAATTGATTTGGACATAGTAATATATGTGGAGTAACGACTAAGTTAGAATTGGTTAATATTAATAAAACTGTGGTATTGATATAAAGTATTGGTGGCAGAGTGTATGTAGAAACAACTCCACTCACTCTCACTTTATCGCTTCTCCCCATCCGGCCATCCTCTCTCTCTCTCTCTTCTCTCTTTGTTTTTGTCCACAGAAACAGACAGAAACAGAGAGACGCTCTACTTTGTTCATCCTCCTCCTAAACCAGGAAACCCGGAAACCCTAAACCCCCAACCAAATCAAGAGATCAAGGGATCTGGGGTTGCGGTGTTTGTTAATTTGATTGATTGATTTGAATGGGCAGCAGCAACAGCTGTGTGGTGTGGGGATAACAAGTTAAATAAAAAAAATCAGATGATGGTGAGGTTGAAGATGAAGATGAAGATGAAGATGAATATGAAGATGAGGAGAGCTGTGCTGTGTTTGCTCTTCGTCACCGTCATGGCACCAATCCTTGTTTACACCGACACTTTCTCATCTTCTTCATCTTCCCCAGATTTCACTCAAGACATACCAAACAACCCCCTCGTATGTTCTCTTTCTCTCTCTCTCTCTTTCTCCCCTCTTAATTATTTTTCATGTCCTAATTTATTACCGGTTTCAGGCTGTCGGTGCTGATACTCTCCAACTTCACCTGCTTCCCCAGGTCACCCTTTTCTCCCTTTTCATTTATTTATCTATTAAACATTTTTTAACATTAAATTGGGTGACATTTTCTAAAGAATTACTCTTTGTCGAACAATGCATGTATTATTCGAATTCGAATTACGAATTATTGGAATGTTAAAAGTAAATTAGTAAATGAAGAAGCCTATGTGCAATTTTCAGAACTCCGATTCCTTTGCTTACCAGCTTCAGCTTTGACTTGTAATAGGAAACAGCGGTGGTTCTCAGTGAACCTGTTGGTGTTGTTTTGTCTGATGATTCTGTGAAACCCCTCCACTCCAATCCTTCCACCTCTCTGCAAGGTTAGCTGCTGCCTTTTCCCCTTTGCACTCCACATTTCACACAACACTTTTTATTTATTTATTTTATTTTGCTGGCCAGATGGCAAGGTGCCTAGACTGGATGTTGTGGAGGTGGAGCATAAGAACAGAGTATTATCTGCCACTACCATTGATCATGCTGACCAACAAATAAGACAAGTTACTGATCCCCTCCATGCTTCTGAGGATACCTCCATCATTCTCGATGCTAACCGAAATCAGAATTCACACATCACTTCTAGTGCCAAGGTACCTTGTTTTCTTGATTTGCTTTCAATTCTTTTCTTCCTAGCTTTGTCGCTTACTCGCTTTTCTTCAACAAGTTTTTCTCTTTTGTTTTTCCATATATCCTCTTCACTTCTTTTCGCCAAACATAGTATCTGCGTATCCTTCTTCATTTTACTATCTTTTGTCCAGTATCATGCTATTTGTCTTCAGGCTTTTATGCAGTAAATAATCTGGCATCTTGCCTGTCCATGTCCTGAAAATGTCCTTTTTGTCCATGCTTAAGGTGGTAAAACCAAAGCTGCAGTCTGGTGAAAAAGGAGGTGACCCAAAAGAAATGGGAGATTCAAAACCTCGAAGTGTGAGAAATAATAACCAAGTCAGCATGCCCAATACTCAGGTTCAGTATTTGAAAGATCAGCTCATCAGGGCAAAAGTCTACCTTTCGCTCACAGCTACAAGAAACAATGCCCATTTCATCAGGGAACTGAGACAAAGGATAAAGGAAGTTCAACGAGTCCTTGGTGATGTCACAAAGGATTCTGAGCTCCCACGGAAGTAAGTGTTATGTAGTCTTCTATGCCTTGAACTCTCATGTGGGGATCCCTCACTGAACCGTCTCTCATTCTTCTGTGAGATCATGTCTTTTGACTTTGGATGCAGCACCCGTGATAAATTGAAAGCAATGGATCAGACATTAGCCAAAGGGAAACAAATTCAAGATGATTGTGCAGCCACGGTGAAAAAGCTCCGTGCTATCATTCACTCCACAGAAGAGCAGCTTCGTGTTCACAGAAAGCAGACGATGTTTTTGACCCAGTTAACAGCAAAAACACTTCCTAAAGGTCTTCACTGCCTACCTTTACGCCTTTCAACTGAATACTATGCTCTGAATTATTCTCAGCAAGAGTTTCCGCACCAAGAGAACTTGGATGACCCTGAGCTATATCACTATGCATTGTTTTCGGATAATGTGTTGGCTGCTGCTGTGGTAGTTAACTCGACTGTTTCTCACGCCAAGGTAAAGTTTTACTAATGATCTCAGTCTGCACAGCTGTTGTAATTCCTAATGGCAGGCAACTATGGTGGGACATGTTGACCATGTAAGGGTATTGCGATATTGCCTACCTAAACTGTGGATTTTGCTCTGATGTGTGGCTGCTTGCTGTGTGCTCGATTCTATTTTTAACTTATAGTTACAGATGCCATTGCGTCTTCATTGTTTGTCAGTAAATCTCAGACGTTCGCTCTTGGGGAAAAAATTGCAGGATCCATCGAAGCATGTTTTCCACATTGTTACTGATAGACTCAACTTTGCAGCAATGAGGATGTGGTTCTTGGTCAACCTGCCGGGTAAAGCTACCATTCGTGTTCAGAATGTTGAAGAATTTACTTGGTTAAATTCCAGTTATAGCCCAGTACTCAAGCAACTGGGTTCCCCATCAATGATTGACTACTATTTCAAGACGCACCGTGCTTCCTCGGATTCAAACTTGAAGTTCCGGAACCCAAAATACCTTTCTATTCTAAATCATCTTAGGTTTTACCTGCCAGAGATATTTCCCAAGCTAAGAAAAGTTCTGTTTTTAGATGATGATATTGTCGTTCAAAAGGACCTTAGCAGGCTTTGGTCCACCGATTTGAAGGGAAATGTGAATGGTGCTGTTGAGACGTGTGGGGAGTCCTTTCATCGTTTCGATCGGTATCTTAACTTTTCGAATCCTCTCATCTCAAAAACTTTTGATCCCCACGCTTGTGGATGGGCATACGGGATGAACGTTTTCGACTTGGAGGAATGGAAGAGACAAAACATCACTGAGGTTTACCACACTTGGCAAAAGCTGGTAAGCATGGTAGTCGAGGAAATGGTCAATTTATTGTTGATAATGTTACAATTTATATCTGTGCTAACTCGTATTAAACTGTCTGAACTTGGCTGCAGAACCATGATAGACAGTTGTGGAAGCTGGGAACTTTGCCTCCTGGTCTCATAACATTCTGGAAACGCACTTACCCGCTTGATCGATCATGGCACGTCCTTGGTCTAGGCTATAACCCCAATGTGAATCCGAGGGACATTGAGAAAGCTGCTGTCATACATTACAATGGCAACATGAAGCCGTGGCTTGAGATAGGTATTCCCAAGTATCGACATTTCTGGTCAAAATATATTGACTATGATCAGGTCTATTTGAGGGAGTGTAACATCAATCCTTGAATTGCCCTGTGGCTCCCCGTGATATGGGACATTTGTTTTGTACTAAGCGTAGGCATCTAGTCGGTCCTGAAAGCCCGTCTAGTTCTCTTGGTTGATTCTGGAAGTGTTGGTTCACACATTCGTCGAAGAATGTAGTATAGCATACAATCTATGGTAAATAGTATTTTTTGTATCTTGTGGAATTTTGACAGTCTTGTCAGTTGTCAGTGTACACAATCGCCCATATGCTCCAAAACAATTTGCTCTGATGTAGATCAAGTTATCATATCCCTGCCTTTGCAACGATGTTCGGTAGGTCTGGTGGCTACCGTGACCATCTTTGTTTGGACAGAGTTACAGTGTCCATACGTGAAATCTGATAGATCAAAACATAATCTTTTTTCCATGTCTGTATAGATTAAAAATCCGCGTCAATTTTTTGAGGGCAAATTTTGGTATATTAGTCATCTTTGGAGAGTAAAATTGTATGCGGTCGGTTGCAAATTGTAACCAAAAGTTCGACTTAATCAAATGAAGTTACAAAATCTCATTTTATTGAGTGATCGTTTGGTTGGCAAGCTAAAGGGGATTTTGTTTGTTTGGTTAACCAATCAAAATCTATGCAAGTTTCCAATTCCCTCGAAATGGAAGTGACATACCTAATCCCTTTAGCAATTAGAATTCACTCATATGACCGAACAACCATTTAATTAAGCCATGTTAAAATATACCATATTTTTTTTGTGAAACAAGTGTTAAACCTTGTTGGAGCATTAAGCTGATGTTCCTAGGGTTAGGAAAAAAAATCAAAGCCGGGACAATGACGAGTCAGGTTAATTTCGTAAACACTTGACCAACCTTGTACGATTATAGGTTCCTATAATTAAACTCATCGTTGTTGTACTCCGTAGATTGTTGGACTAGTTAAACTCTTGTTGAAGGCGAAACTCCCAAAAAAAAAAAAAGAAAGACACAAACAAGTGGAGGTAACCTAGACCAGCAGCCGGTGGAGCTACTCAAAAGACGAGGCAGGATCTCTCCGAAAAGAGAGTGAATTGGGAATTTAGCAATCTGATAGTTGGAGAGCAGTCGGGATTTTTTATTCATATCAATCGTGCAAGTCAAAGTAGTAACTTTACAGGTAAATTTGAAATCCTTTCCGGTAATGTTTGATCGTGTCTTCCTTATCTATTCGATGATTTTAGTTCATTAGAAATGCTTTAGAAAATCTGGGTCAAGTGTTGGGTTGAGTTGAGTGGGTGATTGGAATAAAAGTTAATTGCAATCTGAATTTTTGGTGGATTTGTCCCAGAAGCAACAAATAAGACGGCTGGACTGACCAATTGAATTATCGATGTCCCAAATCCGCGTAAAGGAGGGAGGTAGGGTATTATTGGGACACAATTAAAGATTAAGATAACCTTTGCAATTTCTATCTTATTTAAAATTTGTTAGTTTTCATCGCAGGGGCCTATTATTAAACTTTGCACAGGGCCCCTCAAGTCTCCGAGAAGGCCCTGTGCGTTTATTTTGTAAGACCATAGTTGTGCCTTTTAAATGGCTGGCTATGGAGCCAACAATCACCGGTATGGTGGTCAAAGGATGGGCATAACGGAGCCCATCTCACTGGGCGGTCCGACAGAGTATGATTTGACCAAAACCCACGAACTTGAAAAGGTTGGCATCCTATGTGGAATTTTGTTGCTTAATTTTGCTTAGTGTCACCCCAGATTCAAGTGGGACTTGTCGTGTTTTTTCTACAGTACTTGGAAGATGTGGGTTTGTATGAGAGTCAGGAGGAAGCGGTTAGAAGGGAAGAAGTGCTTGGGAGACTCGACCAGGTCACACTGCTTTTTTCTTTAAGTCTTATTGTATTTCCATGTATGAAGTTTTGAGTTTGCTATTTTGATACTTTGTATCTTGCAACTGTATAGATTGTCAAGATTTGGGTGAAAACAATAAGCCGAGCTAAGGGGTTGAATGAGCAATTGATCCAAGAAGCAAATGCCAAGATATTTACTTTTGGGTCGTACCGCCTCGGGGTATGACTTATCTTTGTCTTTTTATATACTAATATATTAGGTTGCTAGTTTTCCTATAGTTCAAAATTCTAAATCACACCTTGCATAGGATAATGATGTGAGGTGACATTCCTCATTAAATTGTAGCCTTGCTTAACCGAAGGCTAATCTTGAGCATCAGAAGTGGCAATGTCTTTCTAGGCACACATTAATATTTGTCTTGAGTCTTAGATGTTAATGACTATTTATCCGGAGCCACCTTACTAACTACTCCGTATATCCTTTACTGACATCTGAATTTAGAATCTTGTTTTTTGGGTAGCCATATATAATTGTATTAGACAAAGATGCAGACCAAATCTTATTTGGAAATTCTCTGCCATGTATAAAGCACACGTAAACCTGTCAAGTGTCAACCTCTTAGTGAATTGCTCCGAGCCCAAGCTTACAGGAGTGTGGAAATTTCCAGACCAACTGCGAACTCCACTTGTGGGATTTATTCCTGATCTCACTTTTTTAGGCAGATTGAGCTTGGCCTGATTTGTGGGACGCACCTTAGCCACCTCCCCTGACAACATAATTCTTCCCCCTACACGACACATCTAGACATATGAACAAGGGAGTTTGCGACTAGATGGAAAAAGAAAAGAGGGGAGGAACGTGATAACGTTGTGTGGAGAATAGAGAAAGGTGTTGATTGGAGAGGGATGACAAGTAGGTCGTTTAGTGATAACTGATAAGTGTAGAGCGGAGGAGAGAGTTTTCTGGTTGGGAACGAGATCATGATTAGTATATATATTCACATTATACACTGATTCCAACAGTTGTATAGCCGGTAATTCATGAAAAGAGGTGAGAAAATGTGAGGTCTCGGATCTAGTGGAAAAATTATGAAGTGGAGGTTTAAACGAATGGTGATCAAAGCCCTTGTATGCGTAAAGATTATATTAAAGTAACGTTTAGTTGTTCACACCATAAGTCACCTACGTTCTTTTTTTATTTTATTTTTATCTGGTACAAGGGAGCAACTAATGCTGCGGGGTGGGGATATGAGGATTCGAACCAGGGACAACCCCAAGCAAGTTGAGTTCCTTACCATTAGGCCAAGTCACCTACGTTCTTTTAATTATTAGGTATGGTAATATAATCTTTTCCACTAAACCTTGTTGGCTTGTATAATGTTTTCATGGGGCTCAAAAAGTTGACGTAGCAACATATCATATATACACCCATAGAAATAATTATGTCTAATGGTTAGTAATCAACCAAAGTAAAGATCAACAACAACAACGAAAACAAACAAGCTTTGGTCCCAAAATGATCTGGGGTCGGCTAATCTGAATCGTCCTCTAAAACCGTCATATGTAGACTATAAAAAATAGGCAAATTTAATGAAAATAATCCAGCGTTTGCAATATCTTCTTAGAATAACCCAACCTTTGGACTTAAACATTAGTAATCCAATGTTTAGCAACGTGTCATAATAATATCTCAAGACTCATCGAAACCCTTCGGCTGATTCACACAATTGCAATTCTGTAGGAGGAAGGGGAAGAATATGATCCAATAAATAGTTTATTAATCGAAGGCCAAATTAGAAAAAGTCTAGCCCAACTGGCATACTGAATGATCATATCTTTGTGGAAGCACCCGTCTTTAAAGCTAAAATTTAGTGATATCTAATCTTATAGCCTTCCTAAACCTAATAAATTGAATTAAGATCGTAAAACTTCCAAATTTGAAAAATAATACATATGAAATCAAGGATTGCTAGCAAATTGCAAGATCAGAATTCAGAAGAAGACATGTCGCGCTCGCAGTCCCCTTTCCTAAACAATGCATCACTCTTATTCAATATGATGAAATCAAGGATTACAAGCAATGTTGGGCCTTCAAGGCGTTTTTATCATTGCTTCTTAGTGTCATTGATCTCGTCTAATCGGTTAAGATTATTGAAAATGAAGGGCTTGGATCTGAGCTGGAGAAAAAGGTGAGTGTCCTTCGGATTTCCGTTCGATTGGGTTTATAATCATGTTGGGGATTTCACTTCTGGTAAGTATTGGGATATTATTGCGACATGGTGTAAAACTTTGGATCATATTCGTTAATGTCGAAAGGTCGGGTTATTTTCAGAAGTCATCGAAAATGTTGGGTTATTTTCGTTAAATTTACCTAAACATAAAGGTAGGGAGCCAACAAATTTATGAAAAAATTAAACACATCTGACAAAAGTTTTAAAATAAAAAAAGGAAAAAAAGGGCAACCAGTGCACATTGGCGTCGACGCAAGGTGAAGGTCCGGGGAAAGGCCCCATCATAAGGGTGTATTTAGAGCTGGCAAAAAGTCGTGTTCGTGTCCGTGTCAAAGATAAACGGGTTGTAAAACCCTTGACACTAACCCGACCC